>VSMD01065087.1:0-146733 GCA_008750895.1 Mirza zaza
GGGATGTGGGATGAGGCCTGGGGATATGGATTGGGCACCCAGACTACTGCCTCTGGGTCCTGGCAAAGAGGTGAGGGTCCCGAGAATGGGGGTGACATGACAGAACTCCCAGATTGTAGTGTCCCCACAGGCCATCAGGACGCCTCCCAACCTCTGAGCTTCATGAACTCTCCTCTGTCCTCCAAGGGTTCAGGAGAAGTGAGATGAGACTCCCCCTGCCTTGTGTGTTTCTGTTTCAGATGCTTCTTGGCCAGAAAGTGCTTCCAATGTTAGTTTTTCCTCTGGGAGTTTGAGCTCAGCTCCTGATATTTGGGCATAGTGCAGAGAACCCCAGCAGGGGCACCAGATTCCAGCTGGAGGCTCCTACCCCATCGTGTTAGCACTCCTGGGGGTGAGGCCATCTGGTTCCCAGTGTCCTCTCCCCTTCTCAGACTGGCCCCCAGGCTTCCTGTGCTCTTGAGTGTGAGACCTGGGCCTGTGACCTCAGGACACTCTGTTGTGGACCTCCTTGATTCCCTGTGTCCCTTGTCCTCACCTACACACAGCCAGCTTTGGTGCCTGTTTGGCTGTGTCAGCGGTGCAGAAACAGGGACAGGGAGTTGGGGCTCAGATGGAGGAGGAATCAGGGATCCTGGAAGTGGGGATAAGAGAAGGAGGGGGAAGGGGAGTGTGGGACAGTGTGTGACAGCAGCAAGGACAGGGATGGGGACGAGTGTGTATCTGCATTCGGATGAACTGGTTTCTGAGCAGCCTCCTGAGAGTGCCTAGAGCCCGCCCCTGACTCCCTCCCTCCTTTATCTGCAGGGACCAAACTCCGTGCCAGCCCACGTGCCAAGGCTCTGGCCCCAGCCCCTGGCCCCAGCCCCGGATGCTCCTGCTGTGGCTCTCTCCCCTCCCTGGGCCCCCATTCACAATGCAACTCTCAGGAGACTACAGTAGCCCAAGAAGGGGCAACTGGTGGCCCACCACCTGGGCCCTCAGTCGAGGAGGGTGATACTCATGTTCTTGGGGTGAATAAACATCTCTTGGGTGCTCACCCCACAGCAGCAGAGCTCAGCAGTCCCCGGGCACCTGGGCTGCCAGCCAGGCCACTGCCACTGCCTGCCCTGCTGTGGGCACGCCCCATTCCTGCCCCAGGCCCCTCCACAGGCCCAGCTTCTCTCCCTGTGCCATGGGCTGGGCCATGGTGCCCGATAAGCCCCCTAAGCAGGCTGTCCTCCTCTCTGCCCGGCTGCCCTTCCCCCCTTGTCCCCAGTGCCCACACCTCTCTCCTCCCCTGGTGTGAATTTGGGGCCTTCTCCTCCTCTTTGCTTCGGGGAGTGTGCCCACCTTGGCCCCCAAGCCTCTGAGCCGGGCTCTGGTTATCAGATTCTGCAGCAGCGAGCTCTGTACCTCCCAGGTGGCCTGTCTGGTCCCATGCCTGCTCTGTCCACCAAACCCTCCTTTGGTCCCACGTGTCAGCCTTGGGAGAAAGGAGGTGGGGCTTGGCCCGCCCCCACCCTCCACATTCCCGCCACGCCTTCTCTGACCTGGGTGCCAAGGGGCCTGGCGGGCATCTCCAGGTGCCAGCCTCGAGTCTTCTTTCTGCCATACTCCAGACAGGTGGGCGCTTGTTGGACGGTGGCAGGAAAGAAGGGGAGGAGGCTTGGGGCTGCTGCTGCCTCCTCCCTCCCAGGCCGGCCCTGGGGTCAGCTTGTCTGAGCGCTGCTTCCCAGCCCAGAGCTCACTGAGGGGGTCGGGTTCCAGAGCCTCCCCTGAGTCCCTGTTGTGGGGTCCTGCAGCCCTTTGGGAAGTTCTGGGGTCTAATCTGACTCCCTCCCTATGGGTTGGATGACCCCCTCTCCCTCTCTCCCTAGTTATGTGGAATCATAGACCCCGGAGCTGGAAAGGGCCTTGGTTAGCGGTTCCAATCCTTTGGGGACAAGGGTTCTTTGAGAATCAGAGGGAAGCTCTGCAGGCTCTGGCTGGGCAGAAGTGCACGCACCTGCTCACACACACACTCGGCCACTGTGAACACTCACTCACCTCACTCACCCCTTCAAGCCCACCATGGTTCTGATCCATCCACCCCTCCTTTTCACAAATGAGCACACTGAGGCCCAGAAAGGGAGAGAGACTTGCCCAAGGTCACACAGCAAATGAGTGGCAGAGCTGGGACTCTGTCTTAGGTGTCCTGGGCCCAGACACGTATGAGTTTTGTCCCCAGACACCTTTTACCTTTCCCAGAGACTGCCAGAAAGACAGGTAGGCTTGGCCATTCACTTATTCAACATGGATTCCAGCATTTTTGAGCCCCTGATATAAGCCAGGCAAGGAGCCGGGAGCGGGGGACAGGGCTGGGAGCAGAGAGCCCCTGTTTTCACTCTCAGGGGGTTGTCAGTAGGGTGGCAGATTTAGGACAAACTGTGAACTCGTAACTGCACGGAGAACGGCATTACCGGAAGCAGTGCTATGGGGGCGGGGAAGCGAAGGGTCTAAGGGGCCATGATCCTGGAAGGATTGGAGTGGGGTGATGGGGGAGGTGCCATTTAAGGGAGGAGCAGCAGTGACAAGCGTTCCAGGTGGTGGGAGCCACGTATGTGCATGTCCTGGGAGAGAGGAGAGTTGGGAGCTGCTACAGGAGTTTAAAAGGCGTCTCTGGCTGCTGCTGGCTGCCCTTGAGTCCTCCGTGTGTGCTGGGTGTACGTGGGTTGCAAGGGCGAGAGGCACAGTAGGAGCCGGGGTGTGGTGGCAGCCCTCTAGGTGGGGGTGGGGGTTGTTTGGGTTACAGAGGGGGTGGCCTTGCCAGAACTGACTTGGGAGAGGGGTAGGTCGTGGAGGTGGGGGAGGAGGGGCGGGAGGGGTGTGTATGCTGATGACTGTCCGCATCTCACAGACCAGGTGGCATCGGGCCTTCCATGTGTCAGCGTAGAGAAGTATGTCCTAATTACAGAAAGCGTGCAAACGTCCCCTAACTATACACTCCCATGTACCCATGTTCTCTGCACGCAGGGTCAGGAAAGGGGCCATTGCCAGCACCCAAAAGTCCCCTCCTGCCCCTCCAGTCATTAATTACCCCTGAATGTGATTCATAACCCCATCTTTTGCCCGCATAGCTGCGTGCTTTAGTATGTCTCATAAATGGAATGGTACTTCTCACGTGGAACGCATCATATGTGTTCTTTTGTGCCTGACTTCCTTTGCTCAACATAGTGGTTGTGAGTTTTATCCACATTCCTGCGTGTTGAGTAGATCCTTCCTTCTTGCTCAACAGTGTCCCGGTGTGTGAAGATAAACTATCGAGTTATCCGTTCTGCTTTTTACAGGCATTTGGGTTGTCTGCAGCTTGGGACTACTGCAAATAGCATTCCTGTGAGCGCTTTCGTGCACGTCTTTTGGTGATCACAGGTGCTAATTTCTGTTGGGTGTATTCATTCCTCCATTTTCATGGGTGACTCTGGAAGACCCAAGCGTCTCTGAATCAGAGGAGTCTTTGTACAAAGGGAGCACCTCAGGTGTCCTGACCAGGGGGATGAGAGAGATCCTGGGTTCGGGGAGGATCTCTCTGGCTCCCTAATACTCCCTTTGTTGTGATTCTTCTCATCCTCCCTCCCCTGCCCCCCAATGTGGGACTCAGGAGGAAAAGGAGGAAGAAGCTCTGGGGACCTGCACTGGAGTGGGTGGGTAGGTCAGCTGACCACCTCTCTTGGTCTCAGCCACTCTCTGGGGCAGGCCTGGGTCCCTGCTAAGGCAGGAGGGCACAAGCCTGAGGATAGAGCCGCACCCTCTATTTCTTCCTTCTTTCCGGAAGGGCAAGAAACCAGGCACTGCCTTCCTGTTTGATGTATGAACTTGCCAAGGGCTCCTGGCACCCGCGTAGAGCCTGGTGCCAAGGGCAGGCAAGCTAAGGCAGCCCCCAGAGGGGCAGCAGCCTGTGAGTGGGAAG
Organism: Mirza zaza; assembly: GCA_008750895.1. Classification (NCBI taxonomy): domain Eukaryota; kingdom Metazoa; phylum Chordata; class Mammalia; order Primates; family Cheirogaleidae; genus Mirza; species Mirza zaza. Next base: position 3,926 of record VSMD01065087.1, read on the forward strand.
TAGACGCTGCCATTGCAGAGAGGCCGAGCGGTGGGGAGGAAAGGAACCCAGGCAATGCCTAGGGTCCAGGACCCCTGCTGACTGTCCCAGCTCTGATCCCTAAATTGTTTTCCACTCCAGAGACCCAGCCCTGGTGCTCTGGCCAGTCCCTCCCCTCCCAGCTTGAGCAGCCCTAGGGACCAGAGCAGGAAGCTGGCTCTCCACACCTGCCCCAGGGATAGGGAACGAAGGTCTCCAGCTCTAGGGTTCCTTCCTGGCCAGGGGTAAGAGCGCGTTGGGTGCTTCTGGTCATGTCTGTTCAATGTCTGCCCAGTAGGCCTGGGAGCCAGAGTTTACAGGCCAGAGCAAGCTTTAGTGAACTCAGCATCCCAGACACCTAGCAAAGGACATGCTACGTACAGATACTCAAGAGGGTTGCCCCAGGGAGGCAGGAATGAGTGGCGAGAGGGGGACAGGGAGAGGTCCCACAGATGGGAGAGAGAACCCAGAGGGAAGCAAGTGCAAAAGGGCGGTAGTGACAGCAGGGCTGGCCTGCTGCACGGGGCACAGGCATTCTGTCTGGGAAACAGCGGTCCCCCTTGGAACCTGGGCTCCACCTGGGCCTGAGCTCCTTCCGGCACCCAGCGGGAGGGTGCGGGTGTGGGGATAGGAGCTGGGATGACACCATCGAGGTCCAGCTCAGGCATGGCTGGAGGCCAGGTAGGAACAGGGGCAGGGCTGGACAAAGTCAACTGACAGAAGGACTTTTTGAGGTTTGGAGAGTGTGAGAGCCTGGTGACCAGCTGGGGCTGGCTGCGGGTGGCAGTCACTAGGAGGCTGGAGGGGGTGTCTCCTGGTCTCTGCCCAACCCCTCCTGGCATTCCTGCCAGCGCCCCTTCCCAGGAACTTCTGGGTGTCCTCATCGTCTGCCATGCTGAAACTGAAAGGAGTCCAGGACGGGGGCCTGGTGGGTCTCCAGACACAGGCCTCAGCATCTTCTGACCCGGCCTGCTGCCTGGTGCTCGCGGATCCTGGTGACTCTGGGTGGGAGCTGGCTCTGCACTGGGGGACGCCCCTCAATTCTCATCAGTCTGCTCACCTTTCGGACCCTCTGCCTTTCCAGCCCTCTCCCCCTCCACCCATCTGCCATCTTCTCTTTGCCCATCCACCTTCATCCTTGAATCATGCCCACCGTCCACCCTGCTGCCTGCCCACCCTCTGCCAAGCCCTGTGTGCTCACGAGTGCGACCCAGGCACCCGAAGGCTCTCTGTACAAGCTATCACCTGGTTATGGAGCAGGGACTGGCCTGTTCTGCCTGGGGCAGCCTGGAAAGACCTCCCAGAGGAGGTGACATTTTAAACAGGGCCCTGAAAGATGGGTGGAGTGGGCGACACAGGGGGAGGCAAGGCCATTGCAGTCAGGCCTGGAGGTGAGAAGGTGCGTGGGTGGCGCCCTGGGGGGGGAAGTGGAGTAGTTTAGGGGGATGGAGGGTAGCGAGGGAGGGGAGAGGCCGGATCTGAAGCTGGAAGAGAGGTGAGTCTGCATGGGAAGGGCCCCGAACGCCAAGCTTGGGGGTTTGGACCTTAGACTTACCATGTGGGCTGTAGAGAGCCCCTGGAAGGTTCCACCAGGGAGGGGTCAACATTTGAAACTATTCCTAGCTCAGGGTGGCTGGAGCCGGCTGGGCAAAATAGGGCTGAGTGTGTGTGTGCATAGAGTGGGGCTACTGCGTCTGCCATGAAGCCCCCCTCCCTTCGTGGACTCCCTGAAAGCTGGTTCCCCTTCCTTGTCCCTGACAGCGCCTCCTCCAACCCCCTCACACCCAGCCAACAGCCTGCACAGAGGCCGGGCAGGCCGGCGTGGAGCGGAGAGCTCCCCCAGTGCGCTGGCCTGGGCCGTGCTTGCTCCTCTTGCCTGCGGCCCAGCCCAGACGTCACTCCCACGGAGGTTGGGCGGGGGACAGGCCTGGCTTTGTTGGGGCCCTGAGACCCAGGCTAGGCCTGTGGGCCCTGCCCTGGAGGGGCGAGTGAGGAAGGGGATCCTGGGATCGGGAGCTGCGAGGAGCCAGGGTGCAGGGTTCCCTGGCGGAGACCCCCCGCCCAGCCTCACCTGTACCTGCAGGGGACGGAGGTGAGTGGGGAGTGGGGCGCGTTTGGCCAAGGATGGCACGAAGTCGTGGGTGGAAAGTGCTCTTGGGCCACGTTTTCCTTCCTCGTCTGCCCCTTCTGCTCCAGTGCCCCCACCTGTCCCTGCCCTGGGGAGGTGGAGGCGACTCCGAGTGCAGGAGCGGGCTCTGCTCCTGGTGTCCTCTCGCCCCACCTCTGTCTTCTTTCTCCCCCAAGTCTCTCGTGCCGCAGCTCTGCTTCTTTCTGTGTGTCTCGGCCACACCTCGGGAGCCTCAACTCGCTTTCCCGCCCTCTTTCTTCCTCCAAAGGTAGAACTCAGGGATGCCTGGCAACGCCATTGCACAGGAGGCAGGACGGGCCATCGTTGCCCAGCTGGCTTTGGGGTCACACCGAGTTCAACTTGGGCTTGGCCACTTAAGGGCTGTGCCATGATGAGCATCTCTTGTAATCTCTCTGTGCCTTGGTTTCCTCCACTGCCCTGAAGGCATGTTGGAATGAAGGTACCCTGAAGGTACAGTGTTGGAATGGATGACACTTAAAAAGGACAGTTGCTGTTGGTGGTGGTGTTGTCATTGTCAGTGGTGGTTTAGATCTTACTAGGGAAATGTCCGATGGAAAGGAAGGAGCCGGGGAGGCTGGGAGAGCCACAGAGCAGTGCTAAGTCTTACCGTGAGCAAAGGAGAGGGAGAGCGTGGGGGTGGGGGTAGGGAGGTATAGACGGGGGCAGCGCACTGGGCCTCCCTGTGCTCAGAGGGGGTTCAGCAAAGCCTACAGGGAACCCCATGGGGAAGTTGGTCTAGAAAGAAGTCCCATGTCTCCCAGGGAGGGGTCTTCGTTAGTTGCCCACTGCACTTTGCCGCTGGCCTTGGCAAACACAGACTTGGATCTCAGAGCACACGACCTGGGCCCTGGTTTCTGCTCCCTGCAGCAGGAGGTCTGCGGGGCGCATTCTTGTGGCCACAGCAGGGCCTTGAGATGTGGACAGGGACAGGGCCTTTGGTCCAGGGGCTCTGAGACAGGTTGGGAGGGCTGGGGAAGGGTGACCCAAGCGTCTGGAAGGAGGCATCCTCCTGGGCCCCAGACTGTGTGCTCCCTTCCTGGCCCGGCCTGCTCGGCCTGGCTGCCCGGCTTCCTGGCTGTTGAGTCGATATCCTTTACCCTAACCTAGTTGTGTTAGGTGGCGTGATCCTGCTTGGAGCAGGGGGCTGACTCCCCTTGGCCTCTGACATGTCACTCTGTTCACCTGCCTATTTCTCCTTTCTGCTGGGACACCTTAGCACTGAGGGGGAAACTGAGGCATGGGTGCACTGGGCCCGTGAGAATCCTGGGTCCTCGTCTCCTCTTCTGCAGATAGAGCCCCCACTGCACAGCTCTGGCTAGGGGAGGGTGGGTGGCCTCACATACGCCTGATGCTAACCTTGGGTGTCCTCTGGGCTGGCCTGGGCTGGCCAGAGCCAGGAGCAGGTGCCAGGCGGCAGCACCATTAGGGGAATGAGGCTGCAGTGGGAGCGAGTATTTCTGGCACTGAGCACAGGCGTCCGTGGGAGGTCAGACCAGGCCCAGCCCGGCCAGCCTGTCCCCTGCCTCCCTCGCCCATCAGCTCCCCACCCCTGCAGCAGTGCAGACTGCAGTAGGTGCGTGAGGTGCCCAGAGGGCCTCTTGAACCCCGGCCACACAATACGCTAAGCAGGGCTGATCTGTTCCCTGCGTCTTAATGGGACTGCAGCAAAGCAAGCAGGGGAGAGGATGTTGGAGGTAGTGCTCTGGGGGGTAGGGGACAGTTTCTCTGGGCTTCTCCTGCACCCTTCCCAGAGCCTTTGGCCCCTGCGTGACTCAACACTGCCTCTTCACAGCTTCAGCTCGGAGAGGAAGCAGTGTGGTGAGGGGATAGGGACTTGGGGACGTGCAGGCTGGATGAGTGTTTTCTGACTACTTCCTAGGGAGGTGCCCTGGGCAAACTGCCTAGTGTCCCTAGCCTCAGCTTCCTCACCTGTGGCATGGGGAGGCTAGAGCCCACCTCACCCAGCACGGTGAAGTGCCAGACTCAGAGCACAGAGCGTGTGCCAAGCTCCGGGGCACCGTGGACAGGCAGCACTGTTGGTGCCCACACTCTGCCCTTGTGGGCGTCACCTTTCCCTCTTTTATCCCCCTCTGCAGTCTGGAGTCCAGAGTCCTGAGGTCAGCTGGGGCATGGGTGTGGGAGAGGAGGAGGATGTTCCGGGAGCTCCTCTCTGGGGCTCGGGCAGTGGGTGTGAGGGGCGGGGACAGATGGCGACAAACGCGAAGGGTTGGTGGTGGAAAGCATGGGCCCAGGGGTCAGATTGGCCTAGTAGCAAGCCTCTGCCACTGATGAATGTTGTGAGCCTCAGTTTCCTAATCTGGCAAATGGAATGATAATGCCTACCTTGCAGGGTTAGCAAGGGGGGATTTAGGTGGCTAAGGTATGTAAAGTCCCCAGCACATAGTAGGTGCTCAGGAAATATCAGATTCCTTCTGTCCCTGGAAGGGGCCTGTGAGGCCGTCTGGTGGACCCCGTCACTTGCATACTTGGCCAGGAGCCTCGCCTCTAAGCCACTCTGGGAAAGTGGGTCTGGGAGTGGCGGAGAGCCCTGAGCTTGGGGCTGTGACACAGCAGCAGGTCAGGATGGGTCAGCAGTGATGATAATGAGCGCCTTCCCAGAGAGCCTCACCCGATGCTCTCAGCAGCCCGGAAAAGTGACCTGAGCAGGTGTGATTACCCTCTTCACAGACGGGGAGCCCGAGGCCCAGGGAGGTGGTTGCCCATGTCTTCCCGCTGTCAGTGCAGGGCACATGAGGGTCAGGTCTTAGCGCTCCAGCCCTCTGCATGTGGCCCCTCCCCGTCTCCCTCGTTCTCCTTCTGTTGAGCAGGACAGGCCCCTCAGCCTGCGCCTTTTAGTGTGTGTGTGTGTGGGGGGTTCTTTTTGTTCTCAGTGGCCCCTTGGGAGCCACAGGTCATTGTCTTGCTTGACTAGTCAGCAGCTCTTCTCCTGGGTCCCTTCTGTCCCCAGCCTGGCCTGCACCCCTGAAGGTACCAGCCCCTGCTCAGGAATGGGTGTCTGTGGCGGGCACCTTCTTTGGGGGTAGGGCGGGCAAGGAGGCCAAGCTCCCTCTCCCTCAGGAGCCTCCTGTGGCCTGGCACTTCTGACTGTCCCCCCCGGAGGCGACTTCTGGCCTCAGCTTTCTCCCCAGTCCCTGAGAGCAGGAGTTCCATCCCCCAGCCCCTCCCCCACGCTGCCCTTCCTCCCAAGCTCTCCCGCCTTTGGGCTGTGAGAACAGCCCCCATCTTGCTTCCCAGACCCACTGACTGGGCATTTCCAGCCCTGGGGTATCCCCCTGTGCCCCTCCCCCTCCCCCATTTATCTCCCCCTCTGTGAGGCAGAGGCCCTTTGTGAAGCTCTTTGTGTGGATTTGAGCTCCCAAGGCTGGGCAGTGGGACAAAGGGACACCCCTGTCCCCTCTCCATTGTCCCCTCTTCCCAGGAGGCCGTGTGTGCCTGTGTGTGTGTGTGTGTGTGTGTGTGTGTGTGTGTGTGTGTGCCTCTGTGTGTGTCCACATCCCAGCTTGGCATCTTTTATATGTAACTTGGGAGGCAGGGAGGGGTGTTGAAAAGGTTCAGGGATTCAGAGTGGTCTTGGGACCCCTGGGCCAGAGCTGAGTTGCCCCAGTGGGAGACAGGAGTCTGGGCTCCTTTGAGGAAGATGGTCAGGCCTGGGAATGGTGGGGCAGGGGACCAAGTCACTGACCCTCCAGCCCCAGGAGTGAGTGCTGTCCTTCTCACCACTGCCACCTCTCTGATTCCCTCAGTCACTCTGTCTCTTCTCTCCTTCCCCTGCCCTTCTTGGCCCCCCAACCCCAGCTCACTCTCTCCACACCTGTCCCTCCTCCTCACCCGGGCTGCTGCCTTCCTGGGCGCAGAGGAGAGGCCAGGCAAGCCCCTCCCTGCCCTCGATGCCAGTTCCAGGAAGGCCTCTTCTCCCACTGTCCCCACTCCCCTGTATTTCAGGCTTCCCCAGGCTTCTGCTCCCACTGGGCCCTGCTGCCCTTCCCCCACTCTGCAGGGCCCTCCCCTGGGGTGTTGTCTCCTAGAGCCTCAGCCTCAGCCGGGCTCCCCTTCACCCTAGCTGGCCTGATGACCCCACAGTCTAGAATAGCACTGCGTGGCAGGCTGCCTGCTAGGGCCTGGCTAAAAATAGCCCATGCTCGGTGCGCTTTCGGGGCAGTCTGGGGTAGAGGCAGGGTCCAGCCCTTGAGGTTCCCGTGGTCTTCTCAAGGATGCGTCTGCCGGGGCCCTGTGGCCTTCCCATCACCCTGCTGCCGTCAGAAGCCTGGATGGAGGGCCTGGTCCCTGCGACTCCTGGGCGGGGACTTCTGGCCTGGTGGGTGACACATGAACAAAGAGGCACGCCGAGTGCCAGGATCCACCCTGGAGTCCTAGCTGGTACGTGTGGAGGACAGGATTCGAACCCAAGTCCAGACCATGAGCCTGGAGGCACAGACCCTCCAGGTCCCAGGTGTGGCGTTGCATGCAGGTTGAGTGGAGACCGCTCTGCCGGCTGTAGTTTCCATGTGTGGTCCCCGGGAGCGTCAGCTACCCTACCCATAAGATGGGCGCTTTCCACCTGTTGGGGCTGCTGTTTGTCAGTCTCTGCTGGGTCCATGGGTGATGGGTCTAGAGGGACCTTCCACCTGCTCTCCAGACTGGTGGCCCCATCCCTTCTCAGACCTCACCCCAGCCTCCCTGTCTCTTTCTTCCCAGTTGGTGCCCTGCCCTCCCCAAGTCCGGGCCTCCATTTCCCCTCTGGTCCCCAGGTTGCTGCCAAGCTCCCCCTCAGGAGCTCCTGGGCCCTGGGGGCTGTGCGGAGCCCTGGGGACGAGAGCTGGCCTCCCGCCGGGGCGGTGATCGGTGGGGCACAGGGCAGGGCGAGCTGGTGCCTGCTCAGGCTGCGCCAGCTGGGCTCTGCCAGGGGCTCGGGCTTTACCATTTTCAAGGCCTTTCTGCTCTCTGAATGTTCTTTCTATTTAGTAGCCTCCTGTTCTTGTTTCATGGATACACTGTCTCCTGTCTCTCTGAGGGCGTTAGTAGCTGTTTATCTTGTAGTTTCTTCTCCCTGCATAACACTTGCTTCCTCCCAGTCGCCTTTGCTGTCTTAGGCTTATCTCCTGCGTCTTCCTCAGATGCCTGGGTTTTCAGCTCACTTTTAAGGGGGGCAGTAAAGGGCGGATCAGTCACTCTCGGGTGTCTGGCTGGACCTCCCTGGGGAAACTCCTGTTGGGGTCTCTGGGTCCCTCCTCTCCGGTCTATCTGATCCCCAGAGAAGTCCCTGCTTTTCTGCCTGGGGCAGGTACTGGCCTGGCTGTCAGTCACACTCAGTAGCGAACGCTCACTTCCTGTCAGTCCCTGCACCCTCCGCTGTCCCCGGTGTCCCCAGGCCAGGGCCCACCTTTTACTCTCTCTGGGGAATGAACGTCCTGTCTTCTGTGGGGTCTGGGATGAGAGCTGGACGTGGAAGCTCTTCTTAATCTTCCTGTTTTAGGTTCACACTCACCCCTGTCTCCAGAGGTACCCAAGGCTTGGGGGCCTCTGTGCCGTGGCACCGGGTGCTTCTTGGCTGTTCCCCGGCCGGACGCAGGGTTTGGCATTCTCAGGCCTAAGGTTTCACTCGCCCGTTGCTCTCCAGTCCCCAGAATTTTGACACTGTTGTCAGGGGTGATAAGGAAATATTTCACCAGTGATTGGAGGGGCTGGGCTGGGAGGCTGGGGGGGCCCTGGCTACTAACACACTGGAACGGAAGCACTCAGGACCCGACAACCGCCACGCTTGTGCTGTGCGTGCTGCCCGCGCTGCCCTCCCATTGTTTCCTCTCTTTTTTTCCCTCTTGGATTTATGTTTCAATTAAAAAGAAAAAAAAAAGAGAACCCTTTACTGCTGTTTTAGTGGGGTTCTGAGAGGGTGCTAAAGCTAGCACGTGTGTCCAATCGGCCCACCGCACCCAGAGGGTCCACTCGGCTTCTCTGGGCTCAGTCCCCGGCCTGTGCGGGAGTAGGTGGCGGGAGGCTGCGGCCGGGAGGCAGGCTGGAGGATTGCTCCTGCCACGTCCACGTCCAGGGGCACAGGTCTGAGGTCCCCTTCCACTCCCTTCTTCCTAGTTCAGTTGTCTTAGGTGTGGCCTCCAGGCCATTGACAGGATGGTGAGGTGTGGAACCAGCTTGCAAACAGCAGGCGGGAGGGAGGGCAGACATCAAGAGGCTCTTCCCCGTCAGCCAGGCTGGGACACAGGAGCACAGGGGGACCTGGGGAGGCTTAGGGGCTTGGACCCAGGGAAAAGCAGGTGCCCAGAGCCCTGCTGCTTGACCTGACCTCGTGATTGTAACTGATTTCCCCTTTGCGAACTCCCTTCCTCTTTTCATTAACGGAAAGCATCTCTCCTTAGGAGGCAAGGCCCCTCTTCTGTGGGGCTAAGGGGCCAGCCCCCTGTGGAAAGAGGAAGTTTAGGGTGGGAGGGGCAAAGGCATGAGGGGACCTGGGGGCTTAGAAAAAGACCCCAGGGCGGGGAGAGGCCCCATGAGACCCCCACCTTGACACCCAAGGCTGGAGGGAGAGAGGGGCTTCCTCCAGGGAGGTGGGGGGCTCACAGGGCAGGATTAGGGGTGGTTCTTACCTCCAGGGAAGCCCCCAAAGTGTCATCTCATTATAGGCAAGGTGACAGAGACAAAGAATTGCCTGCCAAGCAACCTCATTAGCATGTTCTTTTACACCAGGAGTGCATATCAGCACAGTTATTTGAGGTCCAAAAATGGCCAGAAAGTTCCTTTCCTACATACTTTTCTCTTTCTGGGGGTACCCAGCTCTCCTCGCTTCCATTCTTCCCTGTCCCAGTCCCCCACTCCTCGTCTGTGGTCCCAGCCTGGCCCTTATCCTCCAGGACACCCACTTTTCCTGTGGGGAACACGTGCTTTACGTGTGTCTGTGCACGTTATATGACTCCACTGTTTCCAGGCCCCTGTTTGCTTTCTTCCTTTGGCCCCATAAACCAAATGTGTCTGTCCCTGTTCTATCCAAGTCCCAGCCCCTCCTTACAAGCTCTGACCAACAGCAGTGGGGTCCAGCAGCCCTGAGAGGCTACTCCCTGTCTTCCAAGCTGCTTCACGGCCCCTGCCCACCCTGCCACCCACACACTCAGCCTGTGCACACTCGCTCTGCCTTCCAGAGATGGAAAACACAAGCAAGGGGACAGTCTGGTGTTTGGCAGAACCAGGTCTGAGTGGCCCAGGTGAGGCCTGGTTGGAGAAGGGGATGGAGGGACGGGAGAAGATGTTTGCACCGGAGGTGGTTGTGTCCCCAGGGGTGGGTGGGGGTGGGGTCTAAGATGGCTGTGGTTGGAAGGAATGGGTTTGGGTTTCTGCTAGAGAATTCATATAGTGGGCTCCAGGCTGAGTGAGATTAGAAATGTGAGGAAACGGGGAGCAGGCCTGGCCTGTTTTCCTGCTAAAGTGAGCAGGGACGTTGGATACTAAAATTTTATGTGGAGTCGTGGAAAATTGAAGACTCAAACCTCAACTGGGGTTTAGAAAAGGAGCATGGGGAATAGTAGAGTGAAAACAGAGGCCTCTCTGGTAGTGAGGTGCCTCATTGGAAGTTCTGCCTGCTGTCTAACTTGAGTATTTTTTGCTTTAGTCCTGGCCCACTTCCTTCTGTCTGTCTTCAGTTGGGCTGGAGGCTCAGGAAATCATTGCTGTGCTTCCTCCTCTCTCTCTTCTCTGAGATGCATCCTCCAATTCCTCTCTCCTCCAGGGTTCCAGACTCTTCGTGTGCCCCCATTCTACCTCTCCTCTGGCCTGATCCCAGCATCTCCTAACAATGCTGTCTTGGCCTCATCCTGCTGGGACTCCTGGCTCCTCTTCCTCAGGCGTCCACTCCCTGGGCAGTGGTGTGAACTGCGTGTTCCAGACAGCGTGCTCCGGCCCAGGGTTCTGGCGAGAGCATCTGTCTGGCGGGTGCGGGGTGGGCACTGTGCAGCTGGCAGACCCAGGAGGGCTGTGGGTGAACTTGTCCGGGTGCCCCTCCCTGCCCCGGGTTCTTGAGATATTTGTCCGATAGGTCCTGAGGGCACCTTGATGAGTCAGACCCAGTGCCAGCCATTTTCGCATTTCATCTCATCCTTACAGCTACCCTGTAAAGTTAAGCTCCATTTGACAGAAGAGGAAACAGAGGCTCAGAATAGGGAAATAATCTCCCCAAGGTCACATAGCCCACAAGTGCCAGGGCCGGGATTTGACCCTGGTCTCCTTGCTGGCTTTGTCCCTGGCTCCTTGTCTTTGGGAAGTGAGGGTGGGGGCAGTGGAGGGAACGCTCTCAACTGCTCTGGGAGGTAAGAAAGGCAATCGCAGTGGAGCCCGTTTTGCAGATGAGGACACTGAGGCTCCAGAGGGGCTGTGCCCCAAGCTTACCCATGCTCAGGGCTGGGCTTGGCTGGGATGAGGCCGGGCTGCCTAAGGGAGGCTGCATCAGAGACGTCCTCCTCTCTGGTCTGCTTGGGGCTGGGCCCGCCCTGCTCTGTCCTGAAGCCACCAGACAGAGGGAGCATAGAATGTGCCAGAAGCCAGGCTGGAGTGGATGACAGAGGAGCCTGGGGCCCTTTGGGTTGGGGGAAGGAGGAAGCTAACTTGTACCATCTGGTTCAGAGGGGAGAGCGGAAGTCTGCAGGCTCCAGGACAGCCTCCAGCCCGGACGTCAGGGCGTGCGGGGATTTTGCCTACGTCCGATGCCGTGTCCGGCCAGGGCGCACGGAGGCGCCATCTCTCCTGGCTTCTGTGCAACAGTGCAGGACTCACATCCGGGTGGGCTCGAGGGCCCCAGCAACTGGTTCTGGACCTGAGCCAGCGGTGGCCTACTGGTAGTCAGGAATCACGTGCCGGAAGACCCTTGGCCCACAGGGGCTCTATCACAGGGGCTGCAGCTGGGTCCTTGAGGGTCTCCGCTCATACTTCCTCTGGGTTGTTCCCTTCCTCGGTCTGAGCCCGGGGAGGCAGGAGTCCCTGGAGCCCCCAGCCCTGCTTGCTTCTGGAGCCTGGGGATGGGGTCATGTCTACCTCGTTTTGTGCCTCAGTTTCCCTGGCTGGCTGGCTGCACCCTCTTTATTTGACTCCTTTCCTCTCTCTCCCTCACCCAGACACTAGCCCTTCACTGCACTCTTGTTCTTTATAGGCTAGTGGGGAGCCCTTCATCTTCCTCCCCGCCTCCTCTTCCTCCCACTTGCCTGCTGCCCTCCCGCTTCGCCCGCCCGTAACCTGCCCTGCACTCACGTTGGCTTTGGCCCACGCCTCCTCCAGTCCCTGACGCCTGTCCCATCCCCGCTGCCTCGCCCATCCTGGACTGTCTCTCACAGGCTCCATTTTCTTCCTCCTGTTCTCATTGCAGCCTTGGGGGCCACCCGGGATCTGTGTGGATGACCCGGCTCCTCCTGGCCCTTGTTCCTTCTCACAGTTCCCAGGGCGTCTGCAGGACACAGGCCAAGGGCTGCATAGGGAGCAGGGGGGCCCTGGGGTCCTATGTCCGGGCCCTCCTCACACTGCAGGCGTCATCTGGACATGGGCTGGGAGATGAGCCCAGTGAGATGACCCAGCTGGAGAGGGGTGGGGCAGCAGCCAGCTGGAGGGAGCTGGGTGCAGGGGAGATGTACCTGAATTATCTGTCTGGATCTGCCCCCGTATGCCTGTCTGTCTCTGCTGGTGTCTCTTGCTGTCTGCCAGTCACTGTCACTGTTTGCCTTTCTGTGTCATCTTGGTTCCTAGGACTGGGAGCTTTAACCCAGCTCCCCTCCGCAGTGCCTCCCAACCCAACCGCCTCCCGTCCTGTTTGGGGGGCAGACCAGCCAGTGGGCCGCCTTCCCAGAAAGGGGAGTGGGTGGGGGTGGGGCAGTGGCAGTTGTGTTAGCTACCGTTGATGCCACCAGGCTTCCCAGACTGGGCCCTCCCCGTCCTCCCCCTCCCCTCGCCCTCCTTCCTCCTGTTCTCTCCATTCATCTCACTCTCGCTCCCAGTTCCATCAGAATCAATTAGACAGTCCCTGCTTTAATCTCATTGTGGGAGCCTGGGCTCAGGCCCAGCAGCCCAGATCCTCGGGCTGCAGTCTCCATGAGGGGCCCTGCAAGGAGCTCCACAGGGCAGAGGGAGGACCAGGATGACCTCGGGACCCTGCCCTTACTTCCCCACCCCCAGCCGCTCTGGTCTGCCCAGGGAGGGCACCCGGGCCTCGGGCTCCCCATGGATCGATACCCACCGTCAATCTGAGCCTGTCCTCACCCCTCCCCCACCCCCCGTTTATCATGTCAGCTGCTGGGTGGTGATGGAAGTCATTTGGAAAGGGGCCCAGAGGACCTGGGATTCTCAGCCTGGAGAATAGAGAGGGGCAGGGGTGGGGTGGGGGCCTGAATAATGAGCCGCCAGGGTCTGAAGGCATTCATTGTGCAGAAGAGAGTGACCATGCTGTTCTTCCCCAGGCAAGACAGACTGAGAGGAAACGGTCTGGAATTTGAGAGGGGGAAGGAGGTTAGGTATCAAGAGGAACTTCCTGCCTGTCAGAGATCAGAGACCTAGGCTAGTGGTGAAGGGGAGAGAGAGAACTTAGGGACTGGACTCACCTCCTTGGGATTCTTTGTGGGAGGAGAAACACTCCCTCTTCTCCCCCCACCCCCTTCTCTCCCACCTTTCTGGTCTTCTGGCTGCAATGCTGTGCTATGGAAAAGCCATGACCCAGGAGTGGGGCCTCCATCCAGCCCTGGGACTGCCTCTTTCTAGCTGTGAGACCCCTGGCAGGTCACTGTACCTCTCTGGGACTCTGTGTTCTTGTGAAGACCAGGGGCACGGGAAGTGATGGGGTCTCCTTTGAGTGTAACTGGAATGGGTTCTGGATACCAGGGAGCTGTTGATATTGATATATGGTGGGGCAGTTCACCCGTGGGTGCAGCTGGTGAAATCCGCCCATCCTGCTGCAGGTGCTGAGGACCCTGGGAACCAGCCTGGGAGGTGGGACTCAAAGGAGAGCCCCCTGGGGGCCACAGGAGGAATCGCTGCCACTGGGAGGACGGTGAAACTCGACCTCTCTCTGGCTGGTGGGGGACAGATGGGCCTGAGGTGCTATCCCCTTCTACCCGAGGTCCCAGGGGAGTGGTCTCTGTGCGTCTCTCTCTGGGTGTGAAAGCGCAGGCGGGAGCCTCCGATCAGATGCCCAGGTGGCTCTCCCCTAACAGGAGCCGCCTTTGTCCCCCTGCAGACAAAGCCGGCCAGGAGTGCTGTGGCCCTGGGGGCCTGGGACAGAGGAGGCTCTGTGCCTACCCCGACCTGCTCTCTTGTTTCCCTGACACCTGTGCTGGCGACCTCTGGGAAGTTTCCTGTTCTTCTCTTGCTTCTCTGGGGGAAGAGAGGGCCCTCTTGGCCCTGGCCCAGGGAGAACTTGGGGAGGAGGGCCCAGAGCAAATGTGGCCCCCATCCCACCTGGCTGGAGATTCTGGCATCTCCTCCCTGGCCTGCACTCAGCATCCTGGTCTCAGGGCTGAGTGGACATAGGCGGGGTGTGGCAAAACCGTTCCACCTCCTCTGAGTCCTGGCTAGACCCCCAGCACAGCCCCTGGCCAGTCTGGGCTCTGCAGCCGAGGAGAAAAGGGGGGAGAGGACGAGCAGGTTGGCAGGGCTGAGAAGCAGGCCCAGGGTCCGTGGGAACCTGGAGAGGGACATGTCACATGGGCAGGGGGCACGAAGTCCCCAGAGAATGAGTTAACTCAGGAGGATGCTGGCCAGCTCTGCAAAAACTGCACTGGGGAGGGAGTGGCGAAGTGCTGGGGGCCGCTGTCGGATATGTGCATGGGGGCTTCATGCGGTCTGGCAGGGGCCCCTCAGACAGCCCAGAGCCTGTCAGGCTCCCCCATCCCTCCCTCACCGCATACTTTGGCCTCTAATATGTGGTCGGAGCATGTCTTGGCCCCAAGGAGGAGCCTCGCATCTCTGTCCCTGATGCTCAGAGGCCTGAAGGAGAGATGAGAGGCAGGGAAGATGGACCGAGTGCCTATGAGGCGCTGGAGGCAGTTTGGGGTGCTTTGAGTGCTTTCAAGGAGAAAAGAGATCGAGTTTGAGAGGAGGGGGGTTCCAAAAGGATTGGAACCCCCCACTTCCCCACCCCCATACATGAGTTTTGGTGAAAGAGGAAGCAAAGGTGGTCTCTGGTAGAACCTTCTAGGAGGTTCTGGAGTGGCTTCAAGAGTGCCTGGGGATCCTCAGCTGTTATCCCCAGAATTCTGACCTGCCTTGGTGATGAACCAGAACTGAGGACTTGGGACAGCATGGCACTGACCTGCAGGTGTTGAGACCCCTGGCATGAGGCATGCTGGGCCAAGGGCTGGGATGGGAAAGCTGGGGAGACCCTCCTGGCAGTGACAGGCCTGGCTTTGTGTCCCTGTAAGCCTTGGACTCTTCTCTATCTCTTTGGAGGGTCATTGGCTTAAGGCACCTCCTTCTGGGCAGTGGCTGGAAATGAAAAACTCTGCGCTTCTGAGTCCTTTTCATGAGGATCTACATGTTGGGAAGGGTTGGTTCTAGTCATCCCTTTTTTCCCACCCTCTTTCTCTTCCTTTTTTAATGTTTTCTAAGAAGACTTTAAGAATTTTCTTAAGAAAAAGTCATCTTGTCCTCCTCTCTTAGTCTAGGCAGGGCCATTCTTCAGCCACTCCTGTCTGAAGAACTTCCTCCTATTTAAAAAAGTCCCTTTCTATTAAACTTCATTCCATTTGCTATAGATTAAACCCCATTTCCTCCTGTCTCATGCTTCATCTGTTTCCTCTGGGACCAGGGTGGGGACCTTTGGGGATTGAAGGCCCCCAAAAGAGGAGGGCCCTGCAGGCCGGAGCAGGATTGGCAGGGCAGCACTTGGTGGGGGACGCTGGCCTGCTGGGGATGGGCTCGCTTTGGTGGGGGATCCCACAGCCTCTCCTCCTCCTTCCCTCCTGTCCCTCCAGCTTTCATCTAGAGCGTTTTTTGGGGGTGATGATGGCCCCCCTTTTTGGGGGGGATGGGGGCCCTCATGCCTGTCTTTCCCCCTCTCTCTGCTGTTCATCAGCAGGAACCTCCTTCTTTCTCACTGGCTGCCTCCCTGGGCTCCTGCCCATCTCTCCCAAGGTCCTGGACCCTCCAGCTTTGTCTCTGGGTGGGAGCTGAGGGGGGATGGGCAGGGCCCCGAGGCCTTCAGTGGCGGGGGGGGGGGGTGTCGGTGGGGACAGCTTGGGGTGAAACAGCTGAGAATCTCCCAGGTCCTCAGCCTATATGTTGGCAAGGAGACCCTGGTTGGAGCAGGGAGGAACGGGATGAGGAGGCAGCATCACCAGGAAAAATGGCCCTGAGATGGCGCTAGGGCAGCTCAGCCCCCTGAGTATAGCGAGGTGGGTGGGGGAGGGGACTGGCGGGGCTCCAGCGGCTGTTGCAGGGAAGAGGCCCTGTTGCAGCTCCCGCCCCTCTTCTCTCTGGAGCTGGCTGCCTGCCTGCCTTCCCAGTTCCTCTGCAGCCACAGAACCAGGGGCACAGCTCCCGCAGAGCCTCCAGCTCTCCGTAGCCTGTGTGTCTGTGGGTCCCCGCCTGTCTCTCTCTGCCTTTGCCCCCATCTGTTACTCTGCCCCTCTCTCTCCAGAGTCTAGCACCTACGCGTCCTCTCTCTTTTATTCCCTCTCCCTAGTTCCAGGGTCCCAGTATGGGGACCTCAAACCATACTCCTGGGAGGCTCCCATCCTCTGTTCACCTGGGCACAGCAGAGGCAGGACACCCTCCAGGTGGAGGCAATGGGACAGGGCAGAAAGTGGAGGCTGGGAAGGGAGGGCCCCAAATCCAGAGCAGGAGGGTGTGGCCCTTGCCTGAGGCAGGATCCCTTCCAACCTGTGGAGGCTCTTTGGATGCTTCAGTGCCCTGGTGCCCCGAGTTGGCTGGAGAGAGATTCTGACCTAGGAGTCCGGGTGTGGCCAGGGTCAGAGGTTGGATGGGACAGGTGGCCCAGATTGTGCACAGTGTCCCCATGTCCTGGCCCTGCTGGGGGATGTTTCTGCTTGGGTCATGGAAGCCTGCGGCCTCCGTTTAAGTTAATCACATTATGCCCTGGGGAGCAATATGGGAATTGGAGTGAGCTCTGGAGGGAATCCACACGCGCGCGCGCACACCCTCCCACACTCACTGCAGCCTGGAGCACAATGCTGCCGCCGCGCCCGGGCTCCGCGGCTGCTGCTCCTTGCTCGCAGGTGGACGCCCGCGCCGGGTCCCCTCCCGCCTGCCCCGCGCGGCTCCCGGAGCCTCAGAAGTTGCCGGGGTGCCTGCGCCCGCCCCACAGCGCGCCCAGGAAGCCGGCGGCGGAGGCTGTCACGCAGCCAGGGGAGGAGAGAGGCAGCCGCGGAGGAAGTCCTCGGGGGTGTCAGCGCCCTGCAGCCCGCGCCCCCAGCAGGGGGTTCCCGGGAGATGGAGCCACGTCGGGGCCGCACCACAGGCTCCCTGTCCCGCTCCTCCCGCTAGAGGGGGCAGGACGCTCGGGCGGCTGCTCCGGGGCTGAGGTTCCCGGAGACCCCGGGGGCAGGGCGCTCGCCTTCCTCTCCCGGCCCCCAACCCCGCGCCTCACTGCAGCGTCCTCCTCTCCCGGCTCTCCAGCCCCAGGCGCCCGCTCTGCGCGGCAACATGACTCGGCTGAGCTGGTGCTTTTCCTGCGTGATCCGATGGGGCAAGTACCTCTTCTCCTGCCTCCTGCCGCTGCGCTTCTGCCTCCGCAGCCAGGTAACCGCCCTCCGCCACACCTGCCCCCTTCGGACCTTCCCGCCCCCTCCGTCCCCGCAGGTACTCCCCTCTCTCAGGCTCATGGGCATACGATTCCACTTATCACCTCCCACTCTCAGGGACGCGTCTTCTTGGCGGTGGTCAGCCTGGCTCTCTTAAGAGTTTGGGGACTCGTGGGGAGCCCCCACCACTGCCGCACAGATCCAGGACAGAGACTACCTGTCCCTCCCTCAGGGCACACCCCTGGGGGTCTTGGGTTTGGGTCAGAAGTCTGAGGATAGCACTGGAGTCTGTGGGTGGTTGGTGGATTTGGGGGTACAGGGGAACGGTCCTGGGGTTTTAAGCATCCCTTTCAAATTTCTGTGGGAAGGGAAAAGCCGCAGAGTTAAGGCATGGAGGGAACAAAGTGAGATGCACACTGGGACTGGAGCAGCTGGACAGTCAGGAGGTGTGTCCCACCACCCAGGGAGTCGGATGGGAGGGAGTGGGGGCTCGGGCTCCGGGGAGGCTGGGGTGCTATGGGTGTGTGTCCTTGTAGCACATCTTTCTCTCTGGGATCCCCAGAGAGGGTCCTTGACATTGCCTTCAGCCTGTGTGTATGGTTGCAGGGTGGGGGTGGGGGCATTGCCATGACAACAGAGCTGGGGGCATAGCCACAGAGTAGGGAACTGGGACAACTGAGCGTAACCTTAAATTCTCCCCTGGAGGGACAGGGAGAACCCCAAAAGTGTGAACAGAGCCCCCAGGAGCCTCTAGTGAGAATGATTCCAAGGACTGGACGTCCTGGCTTTGTGACCCACTCTTCCCTCCCTTGGGAAGCAGGTGGGCCCCTGTCACGTGGGGTGCTGTGCAGCCCATCGTTCTGGTTAACAGTGCCAGCTCTAGGGCCAGCCTGCCTGGCTTTGAATTCTGGCTCCACCACTTACTAGCTGTAGATCTTGGGCAAGTTACAGAATCTGCCTATATCTTAGTTTTCTCACCTGTAAAATGGGGATAATAAAAATGTGTATGCCATTGGAGTGTTCTGATAATTAAACTTGTAATGCATTTAAAGTGTTCACCAAAGTGCCTACTCGATAGCAGGTGTTTGATAAAAATTTGGGATATTATCATTATTGTTATCGTTCCTTTCTAGCAGTGATCTTGCAGACTTTCAGGCAGGCCAGACCTAGGGTATGCGGGGATGGAGAGATTTCTCCCAGCATCCATTCTTCCCATCCAAATGGATGGGAAGGATCCTCCCACTCCATTGGGTGCTTGAACTTTCAGGTCCTTCTCCCAGGTGCTGCCTCTGAGCCTCAGTTTCCCTCTCTGCTGTTCCGCAGTGGGGAAAGGTGCCAGCAGGCTCTCGCTCCAGTCACCCAAGGTATGCTTTGAAATCTTCCAGCAAATGGATCGTCCCCAGGGATTGGCTGGGAGGCAGGCACTGCAGCTTCGGACCACGGGGCTGGAGCCCTGTCCACATTCCACTAGGCTCTGAGTTCAGATGCTGTGGAGTCCGGATTTCTAGATTTGGGGAAAGGCAGCCTGCAGTGAGAAATGGCCAGCCAGGACCAGGTTAGTTGGACCCCAGGTTGCTTAACAATTCCCCCTCCTCATTTGCAGAGGTAGAGGATGGTGGAATAGCCTCACCCCACTCTCCCCTTCCTCCTGGGCCAGGTTTTGAGCTGGGTGCTGGAGGGAGGGACTGGATGAGCAGCTGCAGCTGCCTCCCTCCAGCCTTTGAGGGGCCTGAGTCAGGCAGGAAATTGGAGCTGGGGAAGAGATCAAGATCACCAAGTCGAGCTCTGGGAAGGATCTTATTAAACATTGCTGGGATTGCGCCCAGACACTGTCCCCACCCCACCCAGGGTGCTGGTGGAGGGGAGGTGGAGGAAGGGGAGGGAGTGGTGCTTCTTCCTGTGTCAGCTGGAGAAACTGAGGCTCAGACAGGGCCTGGTTGGAACTCTGTTTTCCTTCTCCCAGAGCACCCACATTTCTGGAGTGCAAGGGAGTGACCTCAATCTGGTACCGGAGGGGTGGTGGACATGGGGCAGGAGAAAGGGCCTTCCCTGTCCCATGTGGTGCCTTGGTGGGCATTAGCATGAAGTGACCCATGGTCTGGGCTGATGCATTTTATGCCAGGGCTTGGTGCATGGGGCATCAATGGGACTTGAGCCACTACTCATGCCTTGGCTGCACCCTTGTGCAGTGAACATCCTGCACAGTGGTACATGGAGTCTCTGCTAGGGCTCTGAGCACTCCAGAACTCAAAGCCAAGTGTGTATGGGGGGTGGGGGCAGGGTGTGTGAGCATGGGAGCATGGCTTACCTGAAAGGGAGGTCCTAGCAGGGGCCAGACCCTTCCCATGCCCAGGTCTCTTCTTGTTGGCTCTTCTGGAGCAACTAGGGAGCCAGGGGGTCTCAATTGACCCATGTAGTAGCCCTGTCCTTGGCTTCCCTCTATGTGTCTCCGCTTCTCCCTACCAAGCTGCCACACTAGCTTATAGATGAGGAGTGGAGAGGACAGTTAACATGTCACCACAGCATGGGAACATAATCCCTAGTCCCTGAGTGACTGAATAGCTATAGGAAAAGAAGGAAAATTCTCTGTTCATGGGAGATGTGGAATCACTCCAGCTGTGTGACTCTGAGCCAGTTGCTAAACCTCTCTGTGCCTTGGTTTCTGTATCTCTTAAGTGAAGGTTAGTAGGAGGCTTCAAAGTGGTACCCCAAGCCAAGTGCCTGGTTAGTGGTATTGATCTTTCCTGGGGCTGGGGTGGAGCGTCAGAGTGTGAGGGTGCAAAAGTGTGCAGGTCCAGGAGCTGAGGGCTTTGGGGTAGATTCCTGTGTCTCGTGCTGTTGGTGTCTATAGCTGGATGCTGGTGAGGACCCCCTGGAGCCAGCTCTGCCCCCACCTATTGGATGTGAGGCCCTAAGACCAGCTCGGAAGAAGGCTGCGGGGTGTGTGGACCCCGTGCGAGAGGTGGCAGGCTGGGGGTTTAGGAAAAACTCCAGGGGCTGGGAGCCATGAGCCTGGGGCTCTGCTCCTGATGGGCTTTATGACCTTGGCAAGTGACACCATCTCCCTTGACTGCAGGGTGGTCATCTGTTAAACAAAGGGGCTGGATTAGGTGCAAAGTCCCCAAAGACTAACCTTTCTGGCAAACATGTTTCATTTGGTCCTCAGAGTGGTTTTAAAAAAGGCCAACGCTTACAAATTTATATATTTTTTCAATTTTGTAAAAAGATTTTATATAAAAACATAGAATTGGCAGATTGAAAGATCTGAGCATGCAGGCTTGTGTTGCTGCATGCTGCCACGGCTGGAGCCGAGCTGTGATTGTCCTTGTCGGCGGGGGCCTGCCCTGGCCAGGCCACCATGGACCCCTGCATGCTCCCCTCCTTGAGCTTCTGTCTGGCCCCTGAAGGCTCTTACTGCGGCCTGTGGGCAGCTGAGCTCGAGGGCCTTTCCAGCTCTCATGCTCTGTGACCTGCAGATGCTATGACCAGTGGTGACAGAGGAAAGCCTCAAAGCCATAGTAGGAGAGGGGCCAGGCAGCAGGAGGAATATTCTGATGGACTAGAGTAAAGATAGGAAGAATGGATTAGATAGGGCTGGGGCATTGGCCTGGGGAATTCATGGCATCGCAGAAGGGGTTGCTAGAAGGGGCCTTGCTTGGAGGCCACCAGCCTAGTTTTTCTGCAGGTGAGGAAACTGGGCCCAGGGAGGGCCTGCCAGGCTCAGGGTCTAAGGCCATTAGCTCATTCCTGCCCACATCCACCCTCCCCTCTGCCTTGGCCCGTCTCCGGCCCACAAGCGCCAGCGCCAGCGCCAGCGCCAGCGCCAGCAGTCCTGACTCTGTTTCTTCAGCTGGCTTCTGGGCAGGGGGCTGGAGGGAAGAGTGCAGGGAGGCTTCTGTGTGCAGATGGGAGGGTGGGAATTAAACACAAACCTGCCAAAGAAATGTCTCAGGGAGTGGGGGCGAAGGCACAGGGTGGGGGCTGGGTTCCGAGGCTTCCGGATCCCAAGGTGGAACGCAGCCAGCCCCCTCAGTGTGAACCTGATCTCTGCTGCCTGTGAGACACCAGTCTGGGCACTGGGTGGGATTCCAGGATAAGCAAAGCCATTCCGGCCTCCGGAGGGGCTGCAGCCTGCTAGATAGAGCTCCAAGGCGGGTGCTGGCAGCAGGCAGGGACGGTGCTGCTGAGGGGGTGGTACTGCAGGTGTGGACAAAGGTGTGCAGGGGGCCTGAGGCCCTTTCAAGGGGGTCAGAAGGAAGGTTTGGGAAGGGGGCAGTGGATGCTAAGAGTAGAAAATATGTTAGGATCCACTGACTGACTGATTGATCGAGTCATTCATTCTTCAACCATGTCTGGTGCCTGCTGTATGTCCTTGGCCATGTGTGGGTGGGGACAGAGACACCAGGCAGTGAAGGAGGAGTAAAGGCTCATGAGTCTGGAGCAGGGTCACTGCACACAGTTAGAGACATTTCAGGTGGCAGAGTTTAATATTCAACAGGGAGGAGGATGGTGGTTAAGTAGCAGCAAGGATTTCCTGATGGTGGGGGGTTAAGATACAGGAGGAACCTCCCCGCCCCAGGCTTGGGGAAGAGGGTTGGGGCATTCTGGAGGCAGATTTCTCCAAGGGAACCTCCAGCACTGGGTCCTTCACCCCCATTTTCAGTCCCAGCTGAGGAGCCTGGGGAGGTGGCAGGGCCCCCTTGGGCTGTGTGGGAGGCTAGACAAGCTGCTGTCGCTGTGACTTGGTCTTTGGTCTGCTTTTCCAGCATTTCTGGGAAGCTCCAAGACGATTTCTCAGAATTCTGAAGATAGCTGCTGGGAGGCATGTCTTTGGTGACGCCAGCAGCACAGGGCTGTGGGGCAGGCAAGGGGACCGAGGGGCAGAGCTCACTGGGATGTCAGGGCTTAGCTGGCTAGGCCCTTGAACTCGTCAGGGGTAAGGGGAGGCTGGCAGGGCTGGTGATGGTGCCGTGTGGGGGTGGCGCTGGGGCTCCGGGTGAGGCCTCCTGAAGACCGACCCTGTGCTCTGTGCTCTAGCCAGAGAGCCAGGGAGGAGACAGGGAGGGTTTGCAGGAGTGTCTGTCTGGACATCCCCAGCGGTGACTGCAGGGCCAGCTCCATGTGGAACACTGGTCCATGTCAGTGTTGGCTCAAATGTCAGTTGAGCCCCAGCAGGCTGGGTAGGGGGACTGGAGGGGCATTGTGATTCTGGCAGGGACGCAGGCTAGTGGCAGAACCTTTTCCAGCCTCAGAGCTCTGCAGAGGGACTTGGAGACGTATGGAGAGGTCGCCTTGACTCCTCAC
This sequence comes from Mirza zaza, assembly GCA_008750895.1. NCBI lineage: Eukaryota > Metazoa > Chordata > Mammalia > Primates > Cheirogaleidae > Mirza > Mirza zaza. The sequence continues at coordinate 26,153 of VSMD01065087.1, forward strand.
CCTAAATCCTTTACCAGAACAAAGACTCTTAACTCAGACACCTGCTCTAGGAAGGACGAGAATCCGACACCTCACTTCAGTGTCCTCCCCTGACTTCGCAGAATCACCAAACAATAGACGGTTAGTCCCTTGTGCAGTGTACAACCTGTATATCTGAACGTGGCAGCCTTTTCTCAGACGAAGAGTGAGTGCGTCCCTCTCGCCTGGGGTCTCCCGGGTAGCTGTCCTGGCTAGACTGTGGCCTGGGAGTCAGCACACTTGGCACCTAAGGGGGAGGCCAGCCATAGGGGCAGAGCCCGGGGTTTGCACTGTGTGCGGTGCTGACAGGGTGGCACCACAGGGTCTTGGGTGGGTGGGCAGAGAGGCAGGGGATCTGTGACTCTCTGTACGTGTGGCCCCAGGCGTGTACGGCCCACTCGTGTGCGTGCGCAGGAGCCCAGGCAAGAGGACTTTCTTGCTAAGTTATTCAGTCCAGGAAAATGCGCTCCAAGTGCCTACTCTGGGAGGGGCCCGTCCTCTTTCTGTCTGTTTATGTGAGTTGGACTGTGTGTCCTGGTGTGTGTGTGTGAGTGTGTGTGTGTGTGTGTCCACAGAAGGGTGTGGGGCTGAGCCATCTCCCTCTCCCCTGGACAGCTCCAAAGAGCAGAGTGGGTGATTCACTAGCCCCCACACACCCTCGCCTGGTCCAGCCAAGGCCAGAGCTCAAAGAGGAAAGTTTTTTTGGGGGGAGGGCAGTGGATCCAGACAATGAGAGCCTGGGGTGGCTTTCGCTGGATTCCCTGTGGGGCTCCCTGGGAATACATTGGGATTCTGAACCCAGGCTCCTTCCCACCCTCTAGCCCCCAAACTCTTGCCCCTGGGCAATCGTGGGGAGGGGGAAGGGAGGGCTGGTGGGCAGCGGCCACTGTGGGGGAGCAGCAGGCCTGTGGAACGGTGGGAGGGGAGCGCTGGGCCCAGGGAGGGGGAGAGGGAGGAGGAGGAGGAAGTGGGGAAATGCAAACCAAATGTTGGCCCAGGGTACAGTCAAGAAAAACAGACTCTCGCGGGAGCCTGGAGCGGGGCTCCTTTTCAGAAGGGCAGGAAGGGCTGGGACAGATGTTTGGAGGAAAGAAAGAAAGAGAGAAGGAAAAAAAAAAGGAATAGGAAAAAAGTTGGAACAAAATCCACAGCCTGGGGGCAGGGCCATTCTTCCGCAGCTCCAGCCTGGGCTCTCCTGTGTTAAGGCCTGTCTTGGGCTCTGAGCTTGGCACGCGGGCACCGGGGTCTGTCCCAGCTGTGTGTGTGCAAATGTGTGTGTGTTCCGAGGCTGAGGCTGGGAGGGCAGGCGCGGCACTCGGACGGGGAGGAGGGGCCAGGGAGCCCTGGGTGTGCAGACCAGCCAACTGGGGGTGGTCTGTTTGTCCATCAGTGGTCTGGAAGGTTCTTGGAGTGAAGGCCCCTGAACTGGTTTGCTGGGGGCGGGGGCCTGGAGTGAGGAGGGCAGACTCCAGGCCTGCCAGCACCAGATCAGGAGAAGGCGGAGGAACGCTGATGGCTCATGGGGGTGTGTGTGTCTTGGGGTGCGGGGTGGCTTCGGGGGCCCCTATCTCTGATAGATGTCCCTTTGCCCTGTCCTCTTCACACCCCCTGCAAAGCAGGGCTTCTGACCCCCAAGGCCACTGGTGGAGCCTGGGAGGAGGGAGGAGAGAGGAGGCTGGGACAAGGGGGTGGAGTGGGGAAGAGGGGAGGAGGAGGGAGGGTGAGCTGGAGGCAGCAGGGCAAGAGGCCCGGCAGATGCTGGCGGAGCCAGAGCTGCAGCGGACTCAGACCAGACTCAGAGCACCCTTCTGCCGGCTCTGAGGGGGCTGTGAGCTACGGGGGGCCCTTTGCAGGCCCTGCATGTGGCCCGAGGGACGGGACGCAGCCAAGATGACGTGGATCTGTCTGTCCTGCATGCTCTGGGTAGGTCTAGATGCTTTAGCCCAGAGGTTGCCCTCCCAATCCTTCAGCCAGCCTGGGGTGGGGGTGGGGGGCGTTGGCGGTGCAGAGGGGACCTTTCTGCCTCTATAGGACAGACTGTCTTGAGCAGCCCTCAGCCCGAGGACCTTGCCCATCAACAGGGCCCAGGCCCTGGGTCCATGGGTCAGTACATCCCTTCCCCCCTACCCTCAAGTGAGTCCCGGAGCTGGGGGTGGAGGAAGCCGGTATTAAGCTTGATTCTTTTTGGAGCCTCCCCCTCCATCCCGCACTGGAGGGAAAATTCTTCACCCTTTTCAGTTGCTCAGCCCAAGAGTTTGAGGAGGGGCAGTCGTGGGGCCTGGGGAATAGGGGATAGCAACCAGAATGTCGAGTCTGGGAAAGCCAGTTGGGGGAGAATTCTCAGACCCCATCACTTTTATCCCTTCTGGACCCAATTCCAGCTTCAACCCACTGCCGTCCCATCCTCCGCAGCCCCCTCCCCTCCTTACCAAGACCTGTCCCCACCCTGGAGGAGGGAGCTGCCGCCTGCCCTTCTCCCTTTCTCTCTTGGCCCCAGATTCAGGAAGGTGGGTGTCAGGAAGGGGGTGCCTGAAGGGCAGAGAGGTCTGGGGGCCACATGGTGAGGGTTAAAAGTCTCGAGGCCAGTCTTGGGCAGAGGCTCCTGGGAAAGGGGGGATGGGACAGGGCTGGTTGCATGGGGACGGGGGCACAGGGGGGTGGGAAGGAGACCCCTTCCTCAGAGGGGCTTCTGAGGGCTGTCCGGGCTGGGCAAAGGCATGCACGGGGTCAGGAGGGCGGGAAGTCATCCCTGGCTGAGGTTACTGTTGGGCTCTGAGAGAGTGATGGCTGCTTTGGGGGAGGGGGCTTCAGGCCCGGGATCCAGATGTGGCCTTTCCTGCTGCTTTCCCTGCCCTGGACTGTCCTCAGGACGGCCCTCTCAGCCAGGCAAGTCCAGGCTGGGGACAGTTGTGGGAACTCAGACTTGGGCAGCCTGGTGTCCTCTGGGCAGAGAAGAGGAGGGTGGGGGCGGGGGCCTGGAATGGGGGCTTTGGGTGGCGTGTTGGGCCGGGGTGCAGGATGGTCTGAGTAATAGACCGAAGGTGCCTGGAGCATCCTGTGCAGAGGATGCATCTGCGGTTCGTGGGCCTGGTGTTGACATCTGTCAAATGGGAGCCTTGCCAAGTTCATCTCTGTGCAGTAGTAGGGTGGGCAGCAAGGGAGCCCTGCAGCAGGAAGGATGGTGGTTAGACTTCCAGGGAGAGAGGGCTGCTGCCAAGGGAGAGAGGGCTCTAAAGTCCCCTTCACTTGAGAGATCTTGGGAAAAGTGCCTCAGTCTGTGAGCCTCAGTTTCCCTGTGGGTGGAATGAGGGTTGCAGAGAGGTAGGCATGAGATTCTGTATCCAAGGGCCTGGGCAATGCCTGGCAGGTAGAGTGCCCTGTAGGTGTCAGGCCCTCCCTGAGAGCGGGGAGAGGGGTCCTGTGGATGCTGCCTCCTGGGCTTCCTTAAGACCAAATGAGCCTGTGTCCCTCCCCTGGCCCCTTTGCCTCCTCTGTCCTAGTGCCCTAGGCCCTGTCCCTTCCTGGCCGGCCAGGATGCCCATGGCCAGGGTGGGCTGGAGTATGAGGGGGTGTGGACTGGACAGAGGAGGCAGTCCTGGCAGCAGATAGGGCTAAGCTCAATCCTAATTCCATTATTTATCATAATAATGGGTGGGTCGTCTTGGTAAAACAGTTATCTTCTTGTGCCTCAGTTTCCTGATCTGTAAAGCAGGAAGGATAATATCCAACTTGTACGGCTGGGATGAGGAAAGAGATAATAGATGTCAAAAGACCAGGTACCCAGGCACACAGTAGGTGCTCAGTAAATGCTTATCCCTTCCCTACTCTGCAGCCTCCTACCTGGCTCTTGGGATCCCCTGTATCCCAGACCTGATGTAGGGGGAGGATCACCCTGGGAAGGGTGTCGTGGGACAGGGCCCCACTCCCCCAGTGATGTCTTCTGATTGCCCAGGGGCTCTGCCCAGCTATTCTGGCGCCAAGAACTGGCTGGGTCTGTGGCTTCAGGGAGGTAAATTGAGGCATGATCTGGAAGAGACAGGTCTTGTGCCCAGGATGAGTGCACGTGTGTATTTGTTCACATGTTCCTGAATGAGGAGAGCTGCAGATATTTCAGCCAAGAAGTAATATATCTGTAGCGCATAGTTTTAACAAGCCCTAGGAATAACAATCACTTTATTAGCAGAGCTATTTATTATGCATAACCTGATTTTCTCATCAAGTGCTCCCATTTGCTATTACATATTCAAGTATGGTTTATTTAGAAAATAATTACATGCCTAGTAATTGAGGCTGTTCGGTGCCGTGCCGGTGGCATGAGAGCCGCAGGCCCTTCCTTGCAGAGGGGCTGCTCTGTCCTCAGGGAGTGGGAAGGGGCTTGAGGTTGGGCTCATGAGCCATGAGGTAGGGGTTGGAGCCAAGCGCAGCTCCAACCCTGCCCTGAGCAAGCCAAGTGGCCTCGGGCTGGTCACTTGACTTTCCTGGCCCTCACAGCAACTTGGACACTATTCTCTAAGGCCACATCCAGCTGCAGACAGTGACGTGCTCTGCTTCCTGGGGCTGATGTCCAGCCCAGTGCTAAGCACACGTTTTCATCGGAAGGGTCCTCGTGAACCCCTGGATTCCTCCTGTGCAGTTCCTGCTGCGGAGACCCCAATCTGACCCTTGACACCCAAACTCGCTCTCTCTAGTTTCATTCACCTGTACAGCCTCCTGACTGGGGGTTCAGGAGCTGGGCTGGGCTGCACGAGACCGGCCAGGTCTGGAATAAAGCCCCCTTTTGCAAAGATCTTCAAAATGACGTGTGAGGCACAACATCAGGGAGCAATACTGCACTCTTTCTCTGCAGGGTTGAGAGCAAGCGTCGCACACTGGCCAGAGTGCAGTGCCCGGGGGTGGGGGGGTGGATCCTGGCCCCTGTGACTGTAGGCAAGTAGCCTCACATCTCTGTGCCTTGGTTTCCCCCACTTACCTTTAGGGCTGTTAGGTTTTAAATGAGCTAATTCACACACGCATTTAGAAAAGTAAATTCTCACAGTCAGAGCTCCATAAATGTTAGCCCTTCTGGTAGGATGGCACGTTTTCAAGGCCGCCCTGCAAGTCCCAGTGAGGCCTAGAACCTGAGCTGCTGCCTCCCCACCCAGGGCTCCCCATCCTGGGAGTACCTCAGGGCAGGGCGTGTGGCCTCAGTGTGAGTGGGGTGCCGAGAACGATGCGAGGGTCGCCTGCGGCGGTCAGAGCGGGCACCTGGACTCCAGCCCGCCTAGGTTCAAGCCCTGACCCTGCTACTGGCTAGCTGTGGGGGCCCGGCCGGTGACTCAGCCTCTCTGTGCCCAACCCGGTTACCTTCCCTTGACTTACGTTCATTTGAACCTCCCTCCCTATAATTCTGTGAGGTAGGAAGGGAAGAAGAGTCCTAGTTGATAGGGACCCATGGAGGTGAAGTGGCCTGCCCAAGGCCACACGGCCACAGGGCTCAGTGCTCCTGAAAAGAGGAAGGGTATGGGCTGGTGGAGGCGTTAGAGCTCTGGGTTGGAGGGGTTTGTGGCGAGTAGCCCAGGGACAGGGTGGTGTTGGCGGGGTGGTGTGATGTGGCTCTCTGAGCCCCTCCAGGCACCCACCCACTGTCCCACGGGTGACTGAGGAGTGCCTGCGTTCGCCAAGCGGCTTGCAGATATTGGGCAGACGATTGCACGTACGACGGGTGTTACCAAGAGGGAGCCTGTGGGAGCATTTAAGGGGGGACCTAACCTCAGTTGGGGGAGGGGAGGTGTCAGGAGGGACCCCAAGGGAGGTGCGTTTCAAACTAGATCTAAAGATGAAGCTGTGAACTCAGCAATCCACCTGCAGGAAGTGAACACAATTGAAGATAGATAAGACCAAGGCAAAGGGCCGGTGCTTGGCCCTCGAGACAGAGGGGCTGGCCTCGGATGATGAACTGTCGGACTCCCCCAGACTGATGCACCTGTCAGAACCGGCCACTGCTGCAGTGGTTAGGGGCTGGGGACCTTGCCTCCGACAGCTGGATGGAATCTTTGCTCCATCCTGCCCACCGGGGCAAGTTCCTCAGCGGCATCCCAGGATCCTGGGCTCTCGAGGCCTCAGCTCGCTCCTCTGTGGCCGGGAAGGAGCTCAGGACGTGTTGGTGTCTGCTCTCTTCCCTCCTGCGGAGATCCAGGGGGACTGGGGTCCAAGAACTTCTCCTCGGCCAGGTGGTGCCAGCAGCTGGTGTCTGGCTGGTGACAAGACACGTTCTCTGTCTTCTGAGGGCAGGTCCGTGGGAATGGGGTGTAATTTCACTACAGGGAATGGAGGGCAGGTGGCACCTCCATTCATTCGATCCTTCAGACTTGTGCTGGACACGGGGGACACGGAGCAGAAGTGTGTGCAGACACATCTGCCTGGTGGGTGGCCCAGTGCACACAGCGATGACAACACGGATCCTAGCTCACCCCTGCTGAGTGCTTGCTGTGTGCCATGCCCTGTTCTGCCTGCTTTCCTGGCATTATCTCCTGTCACCCTCACAACCACCGATGGGTGGTTTCTATCTTTAGCCCATTTCACAGATTTGTAAAGTGAGGCAGAGAGCCGTTCAGTAACTTGCCCAGCTGGCAAGTGCAGGAGCAGTTACATTGCACCAAGTACTGTGATGAGACACAAAGAGCCACCGAGGGAAGCCGGGGACATCAAGGCAATATTCTTCCCCTAAATGTTAGCCTCATGATTGAATCATGAGAAAACAATTAGACAAATCCCAATCGAGGAACATTGTGCAAATCACCTGCCCTGAAATCTTTTAAACAACAATGTTAGAAAAGACACATAAAAGGTGGGTAATGCATGTAGATTAAAGGATGAAAGAGACCCAGCAACTAAAGGTGATGCAGGATCCTGACTCGACCCTGAATCCAAAATAAAATGAAAACAGAGACCCAGCTGCAATTTGCGGTTCCTGGGCAGCAGGGAACTAGCGCACGAAGTGCACCTTAGACAGTAGGACTGTGTTTCCCCTTTCCCCACTCCTCCCTCGGGTTTCCCGGTGTGATCACTGCATTGGGCTGTGTGGAGGACAGAGAAACCCAGAGAGGGCTGAAGTGACAACATGTGAACATTTAGTGAGTCCAGGGGAAGGGCGTGTGTGTCCATCCTTTCCAAAGCTTTTATACTTTTCAAAATAAAAAACCAAGACAGCAGTTGGGGATATTGATTCTGACAGTGGTCGCTGGTATCTGGGATGATCTCTGGGAGGACGTGGTTTGAGTCAGGTGTTCGAGGAAGCCTACCTAAAAGCTAGACAAGCAGGCAGGGGAGGAAGGGCATTCTGGGCAGAGGGAACAGCCAGGCAGGGGCGCAGTGGTTCAGGGGGCTAGGCAGGGGCCGAGCAGTGTGGAGCAGTCTGCGTGGATGCCGGGCAGGTCGGGCTGGGTAGGGACGGAGGCTGCTTTCTCCACTGGCTGGAGGAAGGGCAGGGTTTATGCTGGACACGGGGGAAGTCGTGGCAGCATTTGGGCTGAGTGGGTGTCACTGACCCCACAGAGCTGTAGCTGTGCTCCTGAGAGGCTGTGTGGGGGCTGTGGGCAGGGAGAGGCCTGGTGTTGGGGCCCAAGGGGCTGTTGCAAGAGCCCTGGGCAGAAGTGACAATGCCTCAAGTAGGGCAAAGGCAGTGAGATTAAAAAGCACAGGAGGCAGAATTCACAGGCTCTGGCAAATGGTCGTGTGTGTGTGTGTGTGTGTGTGTGTGTGTTTTCGGGGGGGTGCAGGGAGGAGCTGGGAGTGACTCAGAGTTTTCCACCCGGGGCGACCAAGAACACGGTCAGGCCATTAGCTGGCTGGGCGATGGGCCGGGAGCTTGCGTGTGTGTGAAGGTAAGGGGGGTGGGGAGAAGCTGGAATTCGAGGTGCCTGTGGGGCTCCCAGAAGTCAGCCTGCAGCTCCACTGGGGATCCTCATGTCCCCACAGAGATGCTGGCCTCTGCCCCCCAGGCTGAGGGCAATGGGCTGGGGGGAGGGCCAGGAGGATGGAGCTGGTGGGACTGCCCACCCGGGGCTGCCCCAGGCCTGGCTGTGGTCCCTTTCCCAGGCTGTTTTGCTCCCCGGCTCACAGACTTCTGTCCTCTCTCCACATCCCCCCAGGCTGATGGGCCACAGGGAGCATCTTGGTGGTGGCAATGCTAGACAGTGTCCTGGGGAGGAGCTCAGGAGCAGGGGACCCTTGGGACTGTCACCCCCTTTCATCACTACTCCACCCACTGCTGCTCTGCCCCATGGGGCAGGGAGGAGCCACAAACAGCCTTTCCCACCCAGGGCCGAGGACTGCCGCCAAGGCTGTCCAAACCAGATGTGCCACACCCCTCTGGCTGGGTCGCCCTGGCAGGCTGGGCTGCATGGAGGGAGGGAAGGGAGAGGATGCCCAGGGGCCAGGAAAGCTTTCTGGTGCCGGGTGGGCTTGCTGTGGGGCTAGGGCCCTGCCCTTGGAAAGTGGGGAAGAAGGACTTCCACGCTGGACCCCTTACCCTTGTCTGGGCTCTGGCTCTTGAGGGAGGTGAGCTTGGAGGGACCAGGACCAGCCATGCCTCCTTCTGCCTCCGAGTTTTCCCCAGGTCCCTTCGGGGCCAGCTAATTCAACAAGGGAAGGGCATGCACATTCCATGAGGCTCTCTGCCCCCTGTCAGGAAAAATGACCATCATTGTCATAACAAGACGTTACCACTGAACAGCACTTTGCACTTCATGGGGCTCGTTCACATCCTCTGCCTGTACCTGAAGAGCATCCCCTGGGGGGCAGGGTAGGTACCAGACACCCTGTTTTTCTTCTTAGCTCAGATTTTAACATCTGATTTTTGAGAAGTTCTTTGTGCTTGGCGAGTCTAATTATGCCTCTTTGCAGCATCTACTCACTGGTTTTTGTTTTGCCTTCCAAACTTCACAGATTGTGTCTGGTCCCTTCTTACAATGACAGCTGCTTCAGATAGTTGACGATAGGAGGCCGACCCACCCTAGACTTTCTTCTCCAACATCCTCAACATCCTAGGAAACGTCAAACCTGTGTGATGACTCTTTGACAGGATCACCCTGTGTTACAGCAGGGGAAGTCGAGGCCAGCAGAGCCTGGGGCCACTTGCCTGGAGGTGGCAAAGCTGGTCCCTCGTTCCCACCAGGGTGTCAGAGTTTCTCCTCGGAGGGGTGATGTCTCCTCATTGATTCTGCTCTGTCATCATCGGCATGTCCCAGCCCAGCACCCGCAGTCCATTCCTCCCAAAGGGGCTGTCCCATTATTTCCCACTCTGTCTACATTCAGACTGTCTGGTCCAAACCCCTCATTTTCATTTGGGGACTGTGAGGCCCAAAGAAGGCCACTGATGTTCTCAAGGCCACACAGCCTACAGAGCAGGTCTCCAGACTCCCATCCCAGTGCTCCTTCTGCCAGCGCCAGGACCAGGTGGAGCAAGGGAAGAGTGTGCCCCGGCATTGCCCCGGGGCTGCTTAGAGGGGCCTGAGCAGGCAGAGATGTGTCTGAAGCCCTGTCCCTGCCCTCCAGGCCCCCACGGGGAGAGATTCTGTAAACTCAGATTTCATGAGGCTGGGCCAGCTGCCCTGGGCCCCTGGGGGAGGCAGGGGCGTATACCGAGCTGTCTGGTTGGCTGCACTTGCTGTCTGTCTATACATTGCGCAGCAAAGAGACTCTACTGCCTAACCGTGCTTTGGGGAAAGGGCTGGATTTGGGGTGTGGGGAGGGACGTTTGGGGGATGGGTTGGGATGGGAAGCCCTGCCCAACTTAGTGGGGTGGGAGAGGCAGGCTTGAGGGGTGCCAGAGTAGGACCGGGAGAGCTGGCTTTAGGGTTTCCTGTCTGCCTCCCAGAGACAGACCATAAATGGAACCCTGGGTCCCCTCCCTGCTCCTCCCCGAACCCTAGGCCTGGCTGCTGCAGTCGTTAGCCTGGGCCCCCTCCCTGGAGTGTCTGTGACAGATTGACAGGAAGGCCCCAAGCCAGGGCCTGAGACAGGAAAACAGGGGAGGGGAGACACCCAAGGGAGGGGACTTCTCTGCCCCTCCTTGTGAGATGGGGGGACACCCAGTGGGGCTCTGAGCCGGGCACTGCCCTGCCCTTACCTCCTCCTCAGCTGAAGCTCCTAGAATCCAGCTCTCTGCAGTATCAAAACCCGGTGGCCCTACTGGGTTTGGCCGGCAGAGCTGGGCTGCCCTGCCTCGCCACCAGGGGGCACTGCTGGCCCCACTCCCCAACCCTCGCCCTCCCCACCTGGAACCTGGGCTTTTGTCTCTGCTCCCTGCCCCCATCTCTGTCTGTCTGTCTGTCTTTTGGAATTTCGAACCAAACTCACACTTCAAAAAGGTTGAAAATACAGTGCAAAAAACTTATTTTTCTGAGTGATTTGAGAGTAAGTAGCTGGTGCGCCCTACCCTTGCTAAATGCTTTCCTGACCTCTCACAAGGACTTCTTCCTAACCTGGCCCAGCTGTCAAAATCAAGCAACGGACACGGAGACCTTGCTATCATCTAATCTAGACCCCGCGGGAGTGCTGCCAGTTGTCCCAGTGATGTCCTTTATGGTCGTCAACAGAGTCTGGCTCAGAACCAGCGTTGCTTTTGGTTGTCACGTCTCTTAGTTTCCTTCGGTCTGGAAAGCTCTTCAGCCTTTCTGTGACTTTCACGACCTTGTCACTTTTGAAGATTCCAGGCCATTTAATTTGTAGACTGTCCCTCCTGTTGGGTTGGCCCGATGTTTCCTCATGATTAGATTCTGGTAGTGGCTTCTTGGTAGTAATGTCACAGAAGTGATGTCTGTTCTCAGTGCACCCAGTCTGTGGCGCGTGACTTCCACTCATCCCATTACTAGTGAGTTAACTTCAACCCCTTGATTAAAGTGGAGTCTGCCAGCAAAAGTGACTTTTCCCCCTTTGCAATGTGTAAGTATGATGTGGGGGGGAGCTTTGAGATGATGTAAATATCTCGTGCTTCATCAAACTCTCAATTTATTCATTTATAGTCATGGGTCGCTTAATGACGGGGACAGGGTCTGAGACATGCATCCTTAGGTGATTCTGTGGAGTGCACCACACAAACCTAGGTGGTAACGCTTACTACACAACTATTACTCCTAGGCTATGAACCTGCACAGGATGTCACTGTGCCGATTACCGTAGGCAACTGTAACACAGTGGTAAGCACTTGTGTATCTAAATAAGACACAGTAAAAATATGGTATAATGATCTTAAGGGACCACTGCCCTGTATGTGGTCTGTTGTTGACCGAAATGTTGCTATGAGGCAATGACTGCATTTCTTACGGTCGGCATGGACTCATTTAAGCCACTCCTAACATTGTGTATTTTCATGCTCGGATCTTCCTGAAATTGGCCTTGGGCACTCCTGTGTCCTGTTATCCTTCTGTCCCTCTTTGATCCTCTGGCCCCCTTGTCAGTGACTACGCATCTCTCATTCTCTGGGTGTGCTTGTCGGTCTTTGTCTCTGCCTTGATCTTGGTCTCTCTCCTCTCTGTCTCTCCACTGCTGTGTCTCTCTCTGCTTCCCCTGCTCCGCCCCCCTTGGACTTGGGCTCATTCTGTCCGTCTGTCTCTCTGTGCCTCTGTCAGCCAGCACTCCCCTCTGTGGGACCTCCAGACAGGCGTCCTGGACCGGCTGGGCTGTGGGGTGCTGCCACTCTTCCTCCTCTGAACTCACCATCATCCCCCCAGCCTCAATCTCAGAGCCGGGGACCCTGGAGCAGGTGCAAGGAGGGGAAGTGGCAGAGCAGAGCCCTCCCCACCCCCTGCAGGGCTGCAATTGTCCCTGAGAGTGCAGAGGTGTCAGAAAGGTCTGTGCCTGCAGAAGGGAAAGAGGGAGCTGTCGGGCTCTGTGTCCTGTACCCAGCCGCTGGGGCTGGGAAGTGAATCCAGTGAGACCCCAGGCGAGGGCCTGGGCCAGGAGATCTCTCCTCTGGGGAGCCCGCTGAACAGGGGAGCGCCCCCACCTGTGCCTGGGCTGGGGCCAGCAGGGCAGGTAGTGTCTAAGCCTTGCAGCTTAGAGTGTGTCTCTGTATGTGGTTACAAAGGACAGACCGTCAGAACTCAAGGGGTGTGGTGCCAGCCAAAAGGGGAAACTGAGGCCTCTGGTAGTTGTGGGGTGGTGGTGACTGGCCCAGGGCTTCAGTGCAAGCTAGACACAGAGGGGGGCTTGGGCCACCAGCCTGCCTCCCCTCTCCTGTGTGAATGGGTATAGTTTAAAAGGATAGTCAACATATCCATAGTTTCATAACACAAAGAATGGAGAATAAACATAAAGATGGAAGAAGCCTTCTGGGCTGGGGTAGGGGCGGCGGTGAGGATAGAGGGGAGAATGGGGGAAATGGCATTCCGGGTCCCTGGGTCAGAGAAGTTAAGACCCAGCAGAAACCGCTGTGTTTGTACGATGAGATACACAGCGATGGCACAGGCGGAGCCACTGCCGGTGCAACCACAGGCTGAACCTCACAGATTAACGTTGTGTGGCAGAAGCCACGCAAGAGCATGCACCGGGGACTTCCATTTCTATGCAGTTTGGCCATCGGGCAACACGACTCTTTGGTGATGGAAGTCACGGTAGCATTGCCATGAGGGGTTACGAGGGAGCCTCTGGGGCATGGCTTCATGGGGAGGACATGCGTGAAACTGTGTCGAGCACCGCTTGTAAAATTAGTGCACCCTACTGTGTGTAAGTCGCACCATAATGACAGAGTAAATAAAAAGAAAATAACGGTTGGAAGCTATGCCAGGGGCTGCGGTCCCTGGGGCCAGGCTCTTCCAGTTGCTGTTAGGACTCAGTCCCCAGGTCCCAGCGAGTCTGGGAGTCTGGGATGAGTGTCCTGTCACCCCCAGACCTTTCTCTGTCCCTGGGCCCCTCTCCCTCCTCTGGACCCTGAAGGGCTCCCGCCATCCGTTTCCCAGTCACTGCCTACCTCTCCCCAGCCCCCGACTGACCCCGGCCTCCTGCCAGCACTGACCCTGTGCCCTCCGCCCACAGCCCGAGGATCTGGAGGCCCCCAAGACACACCACTTCAAGGTGAAGACCTTCAAGAAGGTGAAGCCCTGCGGAATCTGCCGCCAGGTCATCACCCGGGAGGGCTGCACCTGCAAAGGTGAGCGGCTGGCTGGGCTGTGGGGGAGGGGAGTGCCGCCAGGGGTGTGAGATGCCCAGGCCCAGGCCAGGCTGGGACTCTGCTGTGCACATGTCCTCGGGGGCCTGGCCAGTGCCTTGTTCTCATCTGGAGGAGGATGCCACCAAGCTCACAGGATGGCAGGCACGTGGGCAGGTGTGGTGGGCGTGGAAATGGCATGTAGCTTGTGTGTGGATGACAGTGTATGTGTGTGGATAGCATGAAGAAGGTGTATATGTGAATGGCATGTGGAAGGTACATGGCTAGTAGGTGGCGGCATGTGGATGGTGTGTGGATGGCATGTTGAAGGTGTGTGTTTGGTGTGTGGATGGCATGTGGTTGGCGTTTGGAGGGTTTGTGGAAGGTGCATGGGGGTCACATGGATGACATGCAGTTGAGGTGTAGGGATGGGATGTGGGTGGCGTGTGGGTGGCATGTGTCTGCCACAGCCATCCCCCATGGTAGCATAGGGGTGACCATTAGAGGCCCCGAGTCAGAATTGGTGGAGGACCTACTGGCCGCTGCGTCTTTCAGTCACTATTCTCATGCGCTCCTGGCACAGCCTGGTGTTTGGCTGAGACTGTTGCCAGAGAAGTCAGTGTCTTGTCCCAGTTCACACAGTGACATCGGCAGGAGGCCCTGCAACCAATCTTGGTGACTGACACCATCACGTGCCCAGTTGCCTCACCAGACGCCCCCGTCCTTCACCCCATATGCCAGCCATCGCCAGGGCCCCCCAAGGACAGCTGGAGTCACTGAGCTCGGCATCGTCCCCTCCTGGCTCAGCTGCTGCCATCGCTCACCTGGACGACTGACTCAGCCCTGCCTTCTCCTGTTTCCCGAGCTGCTCTCTGCCATCCACCCCCACACCAGCTTCCAGCAGGGCTAGTTATGTCAGTTCTGGGGTTGAAGCTTTAGGGAGCCCCCACGGCTTCAAGACAAAAGCACAGACCCCTTCCCATGGCTGCAGGGCCTGGCGGGGTTGGCCCCTGCTCCTGGCATAGTCCCTGACCACGCCGGCTATGTCAAATAGCCCACTCGGGCCATGCTCTTCTTTGCCCTGGAGATTTTTCTCACTCAGCTCTCTCCACCTGGCCTCTGTCCTCTTCTCCCTTCTCTCCATGCTGAAGCCCCAGGGGCTGGGTGGCCGGGCAGCAGAGCCCAGTGAGCAACTTCTAGAGCACTTACTGAGCACCAAGTGCTCACAGGCATGACCTCATCCGGTGCTCACGGCATCTGGAAGGCACTGGTGTCATCCTCATGTTACAGAGGAGGAAACTGAGGCTTAGAGTGGTCACATCTATTGCCAAGGCACCCCGCTGGCTGGGTTGGAGTGGGTTTTTGAGGGTGTGCACTCTTGGGGGAGGGAAGGCATTTCATCGGGGTGTTGGACGTAGGAGTGGATGGCTAGAAGCCTGCGAGTGAGTGAGTATGCGTGGATGTGTGTGGCGGGCATTCCAGGCAAGGTCTGCCATGGGCAAAGCCAGAGGTTTGTGGCCCTTAAGGACGGGGACACCCAGCATGAGTTTAGGGGGACCACCAGAAATTTTGCAATACCAAAATCAGCCACGTGGTGTCATCCTCCTCCCAAGAGGTCTGGCTGGGACTGGCTGGTGGCGTAGGGCCGGTGTCAGGGAGACGTCACAGAGGAATTGCGGAGAGCAGGGTTTTGCATTTCGCGCATGTGTGTAACAGGCCCCCACCCTGCCCTGCACTCTGAGGCTACCTGTCTGATTCTGGCTCTGCCCCGCAGCTCTTTCCTTCCTGGGGTCTTCCCAGTACCCCAGGGAGCCCCAGTGCTGCTGTGATAGGAGGCAGCCCTGGGCTGGGGCAGAAGGAAGTCCTGGGGACATTCACAGTGTGACCTG
Source organism: Mirza zaza (assembly GCA_008750895.1). NCBI lineage: Eukaryota > Metazoa > Chordata > Mammalia > Primates > Cheirogaleidae > Mirza > Mirza zaza. Next base: position 41,186 of record VSMD01065087.1, read on the forward strand.
GGGCACTTCTTGGGCTGCAATCTCCCGTGGCCCCCCTATTCCGTGGTTCTATGTCACCCCGTGGACTTGGCCCTGGGGCTGGGTTGAGGAGGTGTTGGACTCCATGTGAAGGGAAGGCCCCCCGAGGTGAGGGAGAGGTGGCCCTCCTGCCACCCAGCTGCCAGCTTGACCTTGCTGTTGTGAGCCAGAGGGGAGGGTGAGTGGCCAGGCTGGTTTGGCAGCTCGGGCTGGGCCCCTGGTGGAGGGTAGGGAGTGGAGAAAGCCCGGCTACACTGCAGAGGCGCCACCAGGTGTCAGGACTGGGCCATGGAAGGTGGAGAGGCCAGGCCCAGCCAGGGAGGAAGGAAGAAGACTCCTGGCTCTACAGGCCACAGGTGCACCTCAGCAAGAGGACTGGGACCCCCAGGCTGGGGGCCGCTGACATCACCGTGGGATGCAGGAGTGGACCAAGTCCCCATGCTTTGGAACCAGCAGGCCACAGTGGCATGAGATGGACAGACCATCTCATCCACCCACCCACCCATCCACCTACTCATCCACCCACCCGTCCTTCCAGGGCCACCAGGAGGGGTTGTTTCCTGGGCTGAGGGCACAAGTGTGGCCTAAACTCTGGCCCACGTCTATTCCCTAAGCCCGACTCAAAGGGTTTGCTCTGCTCTCTGGTTCCTCTCAGTCTCCGAGTCTGGGCTACCGCGTGGCACGCCCTGGATCAGTGGCCGGGAGCGATGGTTGGGGCGGGGTGTATGGAATACCGAGGCCCTGGATTCTCAGTCTCCACGGGGCTTGCAGCATCGAGCGAGCCTCTGCCGGAAGCAGGCGGCAGTGAGGAAACTTTCCTGGACCCGCACACACTGGGCTATTTGTCCTGTCTGCCCCTGGCTGCCTGGCCCTATAGCTTGGACCATTCTCCCACTCCCTGCCCTCCCGCATTTCCCGTTCGATGTCATATGGCAGAAGGGGGTGGGCGAGGGAGGCAAGGTCTGGTCCTGGTTCTGGGAGACTCAAAGACGAACAAGGCAGACACGGAGCCGAGGTGGGCGGCACACAGGTGCAGCAGACACACATGCGGAGGGTTCCTCGAGACCTCGGCAGCTCTTGCTGTGCCGTGCCTGTCTCCTCCTGTGTACCACGGGGCTAAGAGTAACCCTGTCCTTGTCTCTGGGGGGGCGGATTATCGCGAGAAACACTGAGGTTCTGTGTGTGACCATGAGACTGCCGGGTCCTGATGCTAGGGACTAAAGCTCTGTGTGAGCGATGGCTGAGAAAATGGGAGAAGAGGCGCAGGGACGTCGTTAGTGGCCCGCGCTCTATTTCTGGCCCTGCCAATCACAGCCTGTGTGAACTTGGGTGTTACTTCACGTCTAGGGCCTGGAAAACTCCCCGGTTGGAGCCAGTAAAGGCTGGATAGTTCTCCCTGCGTAGGCTGCTACTTCACCTCCGTGTACCGTGCATCCATCCGACAGCCATGAGCTGAGCCGTCCTCTGGGCTGGGTGCCGGGCCAGGTGCTGGCGCCGAGAGCCCTTACCCGAGAAGGTAGACACACAGTCAGACAGTCACGGACCACATTGGCAAAGCTGACGCAGGTGTGCGTGCAGGGCTGTCTCTGATCCAGCAGGGGTGTGCTTCAGCAGGGAAGGCCTGTGCAGGTCGGGTCTCGAGGGATGTGTAGGAGTCCTCACTCCAGACAGTGGGTTACCTGCAGGCCCCTGGGGCAGTGCTCTCTGGGAGTCAGATGAGCAGTGGGGGACCCAGATGGAGGCTGGATGGACTCAGAGCTTTGCTCAAGGTCCCTAGCCTCCCACCAGGCTGAAACCCAAGACCCAAGGGAAGAGACCAGAATGTCAGCCCAGGAGCCCAAGGGCTGCCATCTGGGCCTGGTTGGGGGCCCAGACTTGGACCATTTCCCTTCTCAATGCCTTCTGCTCGACCCAGAAACAGGGGAAATAGTCATCGCAGTTTCCTTAGAGCAGGATGTATCTGGAAAGACAGCTCAGCTTCTAACAGCACAAACTGCCCAGAAGCCCCTAATGGTTAGATTCGGGAAAACCTTGTTTCCAGGAACTCTTTTCCCCCTGTTACCTCTCTGGGGACCCCAGCTCTCACCCTTTATCTGAAGACCTCCTTGGATCCAACAGAGGCTATCTGTAGGGTAGGAAGACCCTGCCTTGCCACTGCCTGACTGTGTGACGTTGGGTGAGACACCTAACCTCTCTGGGCCTGGCTTGCCCTGTTCTCTTGATGAGGGGACTAGACTAGAAAAGAGGCTGTAAACTGTGTTTCAAAGGAGCTGTAAGGGTCTTGGTGGTGCTTCAGGGTGCCAAGAGGGTGGGAAAGAGATGCAATCCAAGGCAAGTCTTAGGTGCCAGCGCTCTGGAACCCCTGCCCACTTCAAGCAGAGCTGCTTTGGTTTGGGGAGTTAAATATATCAGGAGGGCGGATGATGTGGTGGTCTGGCACTTGGTTCAGATGTCCTGGATTCAAATCCCAGCTCTGACTCTTTACTAGAGAGAACTTGGGCAGGTTGCTTCACCTCTCTGAGGCTCAGTTTCCTCAACTTTAAAATGGGACAAACAGCAATACCTCCCTCATTGGGTTACCGTGGGGATTCAATGAGATAATATATATGTATGTGTTGGCTCAGAACAGAGGCTGGCACCTAGCAAGCATGCAATAAAACCGAACCAACATCACTGAGATTCCACACAAGGGCCCATCTGCATGAAGAGTTTGGCTGCAAAAGCAAAAGTTTGAAAAGCACCGGATGGGATGATCTAGACAAGGTTTCTTCTTGTTCCTACTTCAGAGCCAGGTCAGCCCCTGACCGCCCTCTGAGACATTAGTCAGGGTTCTCCGGAGGAGCAGAACCAACAGGATGTGCGTAGAGATAGATAGGTAGAGATTTATTTCAAGGAATTTGCTCATGCGATTGTGGAGACTTGCGACATCCAAAATCTGCAGGGTCAGCTGTCGGGCTGGAGACCCAGGGAAGCATTGCATTCCAGTCCAGAGCAGAGTGCTGGCAGAATTCGTTCTTGCTTAGGGAGGTCAGTCTTCCCTAGTAAGTCTTTCAACTGTCTGGATGAGACCCACCCATGTTACGGAGGGTAATGTGCTTTACACAGAGTTTACTGACTTAAAGGCGAATCTCACATAAAAAAAATACCTTTGCAGAAAATCTAGAATAATATTTTACCAAATATTTGGGTAGCATGGCCTGGACAAGTTGACTCATGAGATTGACCAGCACATGCCTCCAGCCTGGGCCCTAGAGGTGAGCAGGCGGGGCAGGGCGAAGTGGCAGGCGGGCAGGTGCACGGCCAGGCCTGTGTTCCTGGCCGGGGACAGAGCGGAGGCTGGACAGGGCATGTGAGTGGTCATGGCTGGGTCAGGTGCACACTGAGGCTATGTGCTCATTTTCCGACCCAAGTCCAGGAGGAAAAGGCCATTTAGATCCCAACAATGTTGGCTTCCTGTGTTCCCGAGAGGCAGGAAGCCACCGCAGGACAGAGTACCGGCAGCCCAGCTGAGGCACAACCGGGCCGAGGGCTGGGGCTGGGGTGGCTTTCCACCCCGGCAGGTAACCCAGGCGCCCCTCCTCACCATGGGGCTCTCTGCTCCTCTCAGCCCCCCTGGTCCCTGTTGTGTGGGCAGTGTTGACATCCATGGCGGAGGTGGGCTCCTGGGTCTCCATGGAGCTTTGGGTTGATGGGTCACTCCCCCAGGGGGCAGGGGGCTGGCTCAGGAGGCGCTGTAGGTGGGCTTGTGACTTGGGGGCCTTCCGTGGGGGCTGGGAGGCCACATGGAAGGTCTGCTCTGGTGGGGGATCCTGAGATGTGTGTCGAGGACTCGGGCACCTGAGGAGTGACAGGCTGGGGTTCTCCTGCCCGCCTCCACCCCCCAGGGAGAAGCGGCACCTTGTGGAATGAGCGTCCCTGTCACCCACAGACTGGCTGTTTCCCCAACAGCCTTTAGGACACTCTCAGGGTTGGAACCAGGTTTTCCTCTTTTCTCAGTTGGAGGAAGAGCGGGTGGTGATGGCAATGGAGAGTCTTAGTCTGTCTGGGCTGCTATGACAGATACCTGACACCGGGTAATCGCGCACAACAGAATTCATCGCTTACAGTTTCTGGAGGGTGGAGGCCCCAGGTCGAGGCACCAACAGATTCGATGTGTGCTGAGGGCCTGGCCTCTGCTTCCAAGATGGCACTTGTCGCTGTATCCTTTGGAGGGGACAAATGCTGTGGCCTCACATGGCAAAAAGGACAGAGGGAGGGCAAAAGGGACACTCTCACTCCCTCAAGCCCTTTCACAGGGCACTAATCCATCCACAAGGGCAGAGCCCTCACGGCCTAATCACTCCTCCAGGCCCCATCTTGTAACCCTATCACACTGGGGGCAACATCCGCATTTGGGGGAGACGCACACATTCCAACCACGGCAGAGAGACTGGCCAGGTTGCGCACAGGCTCTCACAGCTGGAAGAGGCTTGGAGACCACATGTTCCAGGGGCATAAATGGCAGGGCTGAGGCAGGGGAATGAGTGTGGGACACAGGACATGGGAGAAATCCCAGCATCTGGGGAGAGCTGCTCTGCCCAGTGCCTTCCAACTAAGTAAAAATGTCTAGGTGTTTTAAACGCTTAGCCATCTAATGAAGGAGAGGGTGTGGGCCCAATTCACCCCAGAAGCTGCCAGTCAGGGGGCAGGAGTCTGAGACCCAGAGACGGTAGTGACTTGCTTCAGGTCCCACAGCTCTATGACAGCACTCAGGGCTGGAACCTAGGTCTCTTGTCTAGGAGATGGAGCCTCTTCTGTACAATGACTGTGAAGACAAAGTGATGAAGACACTGCTGATGGCAGTGTATCCTTCTATAGGGCATATTCTGTGCCGAGCATAAATGCTATGGCTTGTTTAATCCTCACAGCAGCCCTCGAGGTAGATGCCATTATCCCTGCCATCTTACAGATGAGGAAGTGGAGGCTCAGAGTGGTTAAGTGAGCTGCCTCAGATCGCTCAGCAAGTGCATGATCTGCATTGGAGCTGAGAGCCACTCTGCAGGCCGCCAGGTGGTGAGCGTGTAGACAAATAGCAGGACCAGCGGATGGGCGGGTGAAGGGTTTGCTAACTCCCTCACCCGCCACCCTGCACCACCCGCCTTACCTGGCTTGGTCACTGGTGGTGCTAGCACCGAAGCAGCTTGGGAAGCACTGGCTGACTCCCACGGTCCCTACCTGCCCTCTCCCAGCAGGGGCTGGAGCCGAAGTGGAGCTCACCCACCATCACTTGCGTCATTCCTTTGCCCCAGAGAGTTGCCCCTTGTCCCAGGGGTTTAGAGTGGGGAGAATTCTTCCGATGTGAAATTTCCTGCACAATTGTTGAGCCCCACCTGTATGGCTGGCCCTGCGCTGGGGAAGGGGCAGGAGATAGAGCTGCAATGTTGAACAGGACCTCCCTTTTTGCCCCAGAGAAGCAGCTGGATGTGGGTGTGGCGAGGAGGGCAATTCACAAAGGACTACTGAATCCTCCAAGGTGACGAGAGCTTTCCAAAGGCTGCGAGCTGGGGAATCTGGGAGCATAGGAAGGGAGAGACCATCTTTGAACGCCTGATCACCCAACAGGGAACATGGCTCCCTGCAGACTCAAGGGTCTGCGTGGGGAGTGTGACATGGCAGGAACAGAGGTGTCTTTCTCAGCATCTGCTGGAGGTGGAGGCTACACCAGGCCTGCCACGCAGGGCTCTGACTGGTCAGTTTGCGCTCGAGAGCATCCACGGCTCTGTGGATGGGAGGTGGCAAGGCTGGTGGGGGATGGGCCCAGGGAGGGGTAACCAGGCTGAGCTGGGCAGGGGTGGGGAGCTGGGATTCGATAGCCTCTTTGGAGTTGCTTTCTGGGACACGACGACTAATTGCTTGGTAGGGTAAGGAAAGGGAAAAAGGAGTTAAAATATGAGTGTGCAGGAACCAAGGAATAAGGTAGGACCCAGAGATGGCCTCTGGTCTCTGTTCCCAGCATCAGCTGCCTTTGGCCTCTCGCTACCTGAGTGGTTTTGTGCGCTGATTTCTGTATTACTGATCTAGTAATGCATAAAAATTATCCCTAAACTTAGCAGTTTAAAACAAATACAAAATTATGATTCCCCATAGTTTCTGTGGGTCAGGAATTCAAGAGTAACTTAGCTGGTGATTCTGGCTTGGGGTGTCTCGTGAGGTTGCAGTGAAGATGTCAGCCAGGGCTGTATTCATCTGAAGGACCAACTGGGGCTGGGCCACCTCCCACCTGGCTCACTCACATGCCAGCAAGTTGGAGCTGGCTGTTGGCAGGAGGCTTCAGCTCCTCGCCTCGGGGCCTTCTCCAGGGGGCTGCTTGAGTGTCCCTAGAGCAAGTGATCATAGAGACCAAGGCTCAAGTCACAGCTTAGCCTCAGAAGCCACACCCTGTCATTTCTATACTATCTGCTCGATCACATAAATCAGTGTGGGAGGTGACCCCAGGAGGGTGTGAATTCCAGAGGCAAGAAACAAGGGCAGCCACCTGAGAGCGTGCTGCCATAGAAAGTTTCCCTTTCTATAACACCTCTGACTGTCTCATTGACCTGGGACGTGAAAGAACAGCAGAACATCATGCCCACGCTTCAAATTACAGCAGGAGGGATGCAAGTTAGAGAGCAGGCCACACTGCCCCATGGAAGAAGACCTGAGAAAGGTGACCAAGAATGTAAAGGAAGCGTCCCTCGGGGGCCTCAGCAAGGGGGCTGCCTTGGGGTTGGGGCAGGTGCTTCTGAAGGTGTCAACATCCATTCCTGGCGGCTTGGCCATGCCTGTCCTGCTTGGCACCTGACGCTTGCATTCAGTTTGCTGAGCTTCTGCCTTTGGGCTGGGAGCTGGGGAGGTCTTCCCTTGGCCCCTAGTACAGAGCTGCACAGGAGGATTTCTCCATGTGCCTTCTGCTTGAGGGCATTTGCTGAGTGTCTGCCCACTGTGTGACAGGGACAGACATGCCCTGTACGGTCATGCATGCCTTGGTCATGTACTGCCAAGGGCGCCTACCGAGAGAGCACTGGAATCAGCCAATGCTTTGCTTACTAAGCCACGCACCCTGGCACGGGGCTGATCGCTGGAGAAAGGGCGCCTTCTCGCCATTCCCACAAAGACACTGTGCTCTAGCCCAGCTGTGCGTCCCTGGGGCTGTCAGCCCGGAGGGTGGGCCTTCGCTTTTGCACAAAGATGCTGTGTGGTCCATGGGCCTGAAGCAGATACTGTGCTAGTGGCTGGTGCCGCAGTGTGAGCGAGACAGACATGCTCCCTGCCCTCGTGAGTGCAGTATGGGGAGACAGACTCTAGATAAGGTAGCAGGAAATCACCCATGATGACTTCAGATTGTGAACTGTGCTAAAAAGGAAATAACCAGGTGCTGAGAAGGAAAAACGGAGACCTACTCTAATTTGGGTGGTCAGAAAGGCCTCTCTGAGGGGACAGCTTTGAGTGGATTCCAGTAGGGTAAGAGGGAGTTGGCCCGATGAGCAATGGGGTGCTGGGGTCAGGAAGAGTGTTCCAGGCAGCTGGGACAGCACATACCAAGGCCCTGAGGTAGGAAAGCTTAGTGCATTCTGGAAACTGTCAGAGGTGTATAGTATGCTGGAGGAAGGTGGAGTCCTGGGCCCCATCGTACCCCTTGTGTCTAGACTGGAGGCCCCGAGTGGACACTTAGGGATGCCTTTTTGGTTAAACATTAGATGTTGGGGTGGAGGAGGCCACAGCTCAGGAGAAGGCTGAGAGTGGGGCAGGGATGATTAAATGGGGGTGCATGTGAGCTCCAGGGGAGATCTTCAGCCAGGTCCAAGGCAACTGCGGAACTGAACCCACACTATAGGAACTGAACCCACGCTGTAGGAACCAAAGTGGCGAAGGGGAAGGTCCCTCTTGGATGCAGTGGCTCTCTGAGAGCCTTCCAAGTCAGGCCACATGAGGCTTTCTCAATTCCACATTCTGTGGCCAGCCAAGGCCTGGGGGTGGGGCTAGGGGGGCTGCCGGTGTCCCAGAGGAAACACTTTCTTCAAGGGAGGGAGCTGCCACCTGGGATGGTGGGGCCCCGGGGAAGAGGGAGAGGCAGAGAGCTGCGGGGATGGGTTTGACTCTGTGGCTAGTGGGGGGAGTATGTTCTGGTATGGCCGGGGTGGAGATGTCCCTCAACTGGGCTGGGCAGCTGGTGGGGTCAGGAAAGCCTTGCTCAGCATGGGCTGAGTCACAGGCCTGAGCTGGCCCAGGACGAGATCCTGAGAGAAGGTCCCATGGTAGGGCCAGTGGCCAAGGTCACATCCAGGCTCCACCCAGTCTGCCTCACAGCTTCTCCCCGAGCCCCACGCCCAACCCCCCAAGCTTCAGACCAACCAGAAGCCAGAGTGTGGGAACCCTAGAGCCTCTTTTGGCTGCTCCAGGCCCTAATCTGTGCCTCAGCCTCCCCTTCTGTGTTCTGCTGAGAACCAGGTTGGTTCAAAACTGGAAGAGGGTGGGATGCTCTAGATCCAAGAGAAGAGGGTTGGCTGCGGCCCTAGGCTGTGGCTGTTGAGGGTTTGGGGTCAGGATGGCTCCCCACTTCCGCCTCCCTGGTTCTTTAACCAGGCCCCCTAACCCACTTGCCTCAGTAGGTCCTGGGCAACCAACAGGATCCCCGTAGGTACAAAAAACAGCTCAGGAGACCCCTTACCCCACTGGTAGGACCTGCTGGGACCTGGTCACCAAATCCCCGGGGGGGAGTCCCAGGGCCTGGGGTGGAGTGGCAAGACTGGGGACATTCCAGGCTTTGGGAACCTGATAGGAAATTTGATTCCTGGTAGTGGGAGGGGGATGCAAGTCTCCTGTGTGTGTGTGGGTGTGTGTGTGTATGTTTCATGTCATGCACATGAAGTTTGTGTGAGCATCTGTCCACAGGCCCGAGTCAGGCTGGACTCTGAGGGTCTCCCACGAAACCATGAGTGTGCGGGGCATCTGGGTCAGGGGGTGAGCCTGGCATGAGCATGTGTGAGGCTGTGTATGTGTGTGCGGCTGTGTCTACGGGCGGGAGTGGTTCTGGGGGAGTGTGTGTTGGGCATAAGCGTGTACGTGTGTGCGCACGGGCCCTCTCTTGGACCCTGAATTGGGCCTGTGTCTGTCGGGGGTGGGGGGTGTACCGTGAGTGTGATCTGTTCGGGGGTGTTGTCTGCCTGTGTGGTGTGTGTGGCTGGCGTGGGGCCTGCGTCCGGGCTACCTGTGCCATGGCAGGGGTGCACTGGGGGAACAGCCCCCCTACGCCCCCCACCCTGCCGCGCCTGGACAGGCTCTGGCGCTGGGGGCCGGTGCCTCCCCGCCTGCCCGCGGGTGCACAGTCGCGGGCGCTCCCGCCTCGCAGGCCCGGGGGCCGCGGCAGCCGCTCCCCTCCGCCCCCTCCCTCCCTCCGTCCCTCCCTCCCCCCGTCCCTCCTTCCCTCCCAAGCGCGGATTGCGGGCGGGGGTGGGAGGAGATTTCGCGGAGTTTCCATTTCATACCTCGCGGCTAAAACTTTCTTTCTGTGTCTCGCCCTCTTGCAGTCTGCAGCTTCTCCTGTCATCGGAAATGCCAGGCCAAGGTAAGGGGCCGCGGGCTGGCGGGTCCCTGGAGGGCTTGGGACGGGCCTGGTTTGGGATCCCAGAGTGGATGGGGGCGCCGGCGGGGCGGGGGCGGCGCCCGGGTCGTCCCTCCTCCTCTCTTTGTTTATGCAAAGCGCCGGGGCCTGGGAGCGGGCGCAGGTCAAGGTGAAGGCGAAGGCCCGGGGCGGGGGAGGGGCGGGGCGCGTTGGGGAGCGAGGGGGATGGGTGGGGGGCGCTGCGCGCCGTCGGGGCGGCTTCTGTAGGTGGCCGGCGGGATCCGGCTGGGGGGGGGGTTTGAAGGTGTTTCTCCTAGTTCTCAAGGGAGAGTGAGGGGTATGGGTAGAGGCATACATTTCAATTACCCCGTGGGCCACGCAGAACTCCAGCTGGCCCTGTTCCGCCAGCCTAGAGAAACTGTCCGCAGCTGCAGGACTCTGAGGGCGGGAGAAGGGGTAAGTGCGGGCTTGGAGTTGCGGTGAGGAATGAGGCCTGGGGTCAGGATCCCGATGGGTCTGGAATCCTCTGAGACACTGTCCCATCCTTCTTCATCCATCAGGTTCCCTTTTGGTCCTCAGTTTCCCCTTCGGTGTTTCCTGGGTAGGCTTGGTGGGAGAGGGAAACTGAGGCACAAAGACTGAGGGATTGCGGGGTCCTGGTTGGCCAGGCTGGCTGGGCCCCTGGTGCATCCTCTCAAGCCTGGACCCAGAGTGATAGTTCAGCTTCTTGAAAAACTTGGGGTGACACCAGGGTGGATTATGAGTTTGGGAAGGAAATTTTGTCTAGTGGGCTCAGCTCTGCCTGGAGGTGGAAATGCCTTGCCTGTCCCTTGCAGCCAGTGTCTGCACCTTCTCCCATTTTTGCTGTTGCCTCCCTCCCCTTTCACCCTCTATTTTTGCTGTTCACTCTTGACCTTTCAGGAGAGAGTTCAGTGAATGGAAGGTGGAAGGAGGATTCTTCCAAAAGGCACATTCTAATGCTGTGCTCCTTAATAGCTGGGTGGCCTTGGGGAAGCCATGCACCTCTCTGAGCCTCTGTTTCATCCTCAAGGAGATGGGACTAAGAAGCCTGCCTCGTAAGGTCAATGAGACAATGTGTGTGAGGTGCCCAGCCCAGTGCCTGGCACCCGCTATGTGCTCAAAAACGTCGTGATTGGTGGTTGTCAACTGGGAGCACCACGGGCCAAGTGTTACTGGGGTTACAAGGGGTGCTGACGGATCAGGCAGTTCTGGGCGGAATCTTCTTCCTCTTGGGAGACCTTACTTAAGCCTCAGGTCCCCACACTTTGCTGGAGGGCATCTCCCCACCTGTAGACTCCAGCTTGGAGTGTCACCTAGCAAAGGTGCAGAGGGTCTGGCTTGCAGTAGGTGCATCTGTGTGATGAGCTTTTAGCACCTTCTGTTGTCTTTTGCTTTCCTGGCTCCCTCGGCCTTTTCTTCCCTGGGTGGATAGTGGGCTTCTGCGTCTCCCTCCTTCTTCTGTTTATCCGGAGAGTGGAGTTTTTCCACCTTAACCCCCAGAACCTTTCGGTTTTCTTGCTCCTTCTCAGTCTACCCCACTTCTGACCGCCCTTCCTGTGTCCGTTTCTCTTAATAGCAGTGAACATTTGAATATTTGTACAGCACTTTAGGCCTTAGAAAGCATTTTGTGTGCATTATCAGATTTTATTGTTTTAATTCCACAAGAGCATAAAGCATTGGCCTAAAGATCACTCTGTTTTACAGATGAGGAGATTGAGGCACCACAAGGTAGAGTGATGTCCCCAAGGTCTCTGGACTTTTATGCTGCCTTCTAATTGTCCCTCTCTGCCTCCTGGCAGACACTTCTTGATCCTCACCTGCCTTCCTCCTTTTGCTTCCCATCTCCTGGCAGCAGGGGATACATTTAGAGAGGATGGGGGGAGAAACATCCTGGAAGTGAAGGGTCTGAGTTGGGTGCCTGGGGGCCCAGAGAGGGCCAGAGAGAGGTGACAAAAGATGGCCCCTTGTTGTGCAGCAGCCTCCTGCGTGGAGACAGGGGGATGGCAAACATGACTTTTAGGGGGTATAGCCTGCCGGACAAGTCTCACATGTGCCGGGGGCTCAGCATGCACCAGGACACAGCAGTCCTGCTCTGCCCCGCCACAGAGGCCAGCCAAGAGGGGAGAGGGTGGACTGGCAGGGCAGGGGCCAGACAGATGGGCTTTGTGTAGCATTTTCCTCTGTAGGAAATGGGACCCACTGGTGGTGAGCGCTCCACCCAGCTGGTGAGTCTGTCCCAGAAACCACAGCTCTGACTACTGCCCTGCCTTTTCTTCCTGCTGAGAAGGGCAACAGGAACTCCAGAGCTCTGTACTCCGGATCTTATAGCCAGATCAACTTGGAAGTCATCTCGTCCATCCCCTGCTTCTAGGCAGCACTCATCAAATGAATGTGTATTAAGCCCTTTCCATGGGCCAGATGCTATTCTGAGTGAACAGGATGGATAAGGCCTTTGCCCTCATGGGACTTACATTTTAAGAGGGGAGAGAGGCACACGGCGGGCAAACCGGTTATGAGAGAAATGAGTGGGAGTGCTGGGTTAGAGAGGGATTCAGCTAGCATAGCCCTGGAAGAGTCCTCAGAGGAAGTGTGAGAAGTGGGACCCAAATGGTGTCAGATGGTAACAATGTAAGGGAGGGAAAGAGCATGTGCAAAGGCCCTGAGGTGAGAGGAGCTTGTTCATGTTTGAAAGAAGGGCCATGTGACTGGAGTGAGCACTGGAGAGTTGGGCCTCAGAGACCTGATCAATTTCCACTTTGAGAAGGCCACTCTGGCCTTGAGCAGACACCAGGGTAGGAACCAAGACATGGGCCAAGAGGCTGCTGACGCTGCCCATGTGAGAAAGGCTGGTGGCTTAGCCCACGGTGCTCGTAGGAAAGGAAGCGAGGAGGGGCCGGGTCTGGGATGCATTCTGTGCAGAGCCAAGCCTTGCTGATGGATCAGATGCTGGGCGTGAGCGAGAGAGAATGGGCTCAAGGATGCCTCCAAGGTTTTGGCCAGAGCAACCGGGTGCACGTGGTTTTACTTACCAAGATGGATGAAGTGTGTGAGAAATTTCTAGGAAACCCGGCTCCAGCGCTAGTGCTGTGCTTGGTCTCTTTTTCACAGCTCTTCTCCCACACACTGGGGCTTTCTTGCTGATGTTAGTCCTCTGCAGTTTGGCCTGCTCTGGCCGGTCCCTCAATAAGTGGCTGGTTCTTAATGCCTTTACGTGCCACCTTCAGACTGGCCCTGCAGCAGGAAGCCGTGGCTCTGACAGGAGCTGTATTATGTATACATAGCAGTATGATGTAACAAATGACCCCAAAATGTAGTAGCTTAAAGCAGCAACAAATGTTTATCATCTCATAACAATAAATGTTTTGGGGGCGTCAAGACTTTGGGAGTGGCTTGGCTGGCTGGTTCTGGCCAGGGCTCTCATGGGGGTGGTTGCCGTCTTCTCAAGGCCTGACCGGGGCTGGAGGATCCTCTTCCAAGGTAGTTCTGCCATGTGGCTAGCAAGCTGGGGCTGGCTGTTGGCAGGTGGCCTCAGTTTCTTGCCAGGTGGACCTTTTCGCAGGGCTGCATGAGTGTCTTCACGATGTGGTGGCTGGTTTCCCCAGAGTGAGTGATTCAAGTGAGAGCAAAGCAGAAGCCACAATATCTTTCATATCCTAGCCTTGGGAGAGACACACTGTTATTTCTACAATATCCTGTTGGTCATGCAGGTCAGCCCTAGACAATGTGGCAGAGCCTGCAAAAGGAACTGAATACCAGGAGGCAAGAATGAATGGGACCATCTTGGAGGCTGATTAGCACAGATGCCCAGAGACAGGTGGTGCTGACCTGGCTGCGGGGAGGCCGTGGGAGTGGTGGGAAGGTCAGGGATATCAGACATTCTTGGCTTTGAATTCTAACCCTGCTGCCTTCCAGCTACATGAGTTGGGTTGTAGAGCAGCGGTCCCCAACATTTTTGGCACCAGGAGCTGCTTTCATGGAAGACAATTTTTTTCCATCAACTATAGGTGGGGGGATGGATGGTTTTGGGATGATTCAAGGGCATTCTATTTATTGTGCAGTCAAACCTCTCTGCTCATGATAATCTGTATTTCCAACCGCTCCCTGGTGCTAGCATCACTGCCTCAGTTCCACCTCAGATCACCAGGCATTAGAGTCTCATAAGGAGCCTGCAACCTAGATCCCTGGCATGTGCAGTTTACAGTAGGGCTTGGGCTCCTATGTGAATCTAATGCCACCGCTGAACTGACAGGAGGCGGGGCTTATGCAGTGATGTGAGCGAAGGGGAGTGGCTGCAAATACAGAGGAAGCTTTGGATATTTGCCCACTACCCACCTCCCGCTGTGCGGCCATGTTCCTAACAGACCACAGACCAGTACTGGTCCATGGCCCAGGGTTGGGGACCACAGTTGTAGGGTGCACATGGGTATGTAGTAGGCACCTTTCTCCTTTCTTGGAGTGATGGGTGAAGCCCGAGAAGGAGGCAAGATGCCCTGTGCCCAGCTCTTTGCCACTTGGACCTGCCTGAGAGAAGGACGTCCCTGCTCGTGGAGGAGGGGCTGCATGGTTGGTTACTTAACGTGTTCATTGCATAAGGGAAAGCTGAGAGCAGGAGTGCACCCCAGCTTCCAGAATAGTGCCTGGCCCATAGTAGGGGTGCCAAGAAGGGAATAAAAGGGTGGAATAAAGGAATGTCAAGGAGCAAATGCTTCCTATGTAGGGAGAGGCTGAGGGGGTGGATGAGAGCAGGAAAGAAGCAGCAGCAAAATCGCTTTTTAATTCCCCTCCAAAAAGCCTTCCTAGCACCTGACGCAGAGGGGACTCCAACCCAAATAATCCTAGTCATATAGCTTTGTCTAATTGGGGTATAACTCACATACTGCCAAGTATACGAAACTCAAATGTACATCTTGATAAACTCGTACATATACATGATCCAGGTGAAGATCCAGAACATTCCCAGCAGCCCAGAAGCAGCCCTTGTGCTACCCTCCAAGTCAATAATCCCCAAAGGTAATTGCTATCCTTCCTTGTATCATCAGAGATTAGTTTTGCCTGTTGTTGAAATTCATATAAATTGAATCACACAGTATGTTTGCTTTTGTGTCTGGCTTATTTCACTCAACATTATGTCTGGGAGGCTCATCCATGTTCTTGCGGGTTGCAGTGCCTCATTCTTTTTTATTGCTATGTTGTATTCCATTATGTGCAGTAACCACAATTCATTTATCTATTCCACTGCTGATTGCCATTTGGGCTCTTTCCAGCTTAGGAGCAGACCTGCTGTGAACACGTAATCACCTTTGTCTAACACAGAACTCTGTAATCCACAAGCATCTTCACTCGTCTTTGCAGTTCTGCGAGGTGGGCGAGGCACGTGGTGGCCCCGTGTTTCAGCTCCCACACTGAGGCCAGTGAGGGTAGCCAGCGTGGCTAGTGGCCCCTTGGCACAGGGGCCTTCTGCGTGATCCTGGTGCTGCCCTGGGGTAAACGGGTGGGGAGCAGGTGGGAAGGGAAGAGAGAACCAGCACGAGCGAGCGAGACGGCGCTAGAGAGGAGGGCCTGGTTCAGGCACTGGAATCTCACCGAAGTTCATGGAGACCCCACGCTCCAGCTGTCCCCTACATCTCCTGGAGGAAGCAAGTTCACAGCCTCTCTTGGTTCCCACCCTCACCCCTCATTGGGGTCCTTATCTGTCCCAGTTGTTTCTCTCCTGTTGAGGTTTGGAAATGAATGGCCCAGGATTTGTCTTCCGCTTCTACCTTAGCACATGCGCCTTGTGTGTGTGTGTGTGTGTGTGTGTGTGTGCACGTGTGTGTGCGCGCGCGCGTGTGCGTCTGCATGTTGTGCTCCTCTCCTTCGTCCCCACTATATGACTCTCCAACCTCCAGGTACATCTTACTTACATATTTATTACTTTAAGTAAACTTTTAATTTTAGAGTAGTTTCAGATGTACAGAAAAGTTGCAAAAATGGTACAGAGGGTTCCTGTGTGCAGGCATCCAGTTTCCCCTAATAACTGGATACATTTGTGAGAAATGCTGTCCTCACCTCTCATTTGCCCCCTGTTTTGAAATCGCACTTCCAGCTGACAGCGGCTCCTTCCAGCCAGATGCGCTGTGTCCACTCCGGGCTGGACAAGAGTGGAATGAAAGGCCAGGCAGCTGCTGGGCAGGCAGCTCAGCCCGGCCTCAGCCTGGACGGCTCCTCCTCACCCCCGACTCCCTTCCCTAGCTCTCTCCTGCCCGCTTCCCAGGCGCTGGCACTTTTCGGTCGCAAGAACCAGCCGGGGTGGAGGGAGGAGGCTGCAGCGATGACTGGATCTCCTCCCCTGTACCAAAAGTGCTTAAATCTCATCCTTTAAGCTTGAAAGGAAAGGAAATCCCATAATTAACCCCCACCTTTCAGTCACATGGCACGTCACCTTTCCAGCCCGTCTCTCGTAAACACACCTGCAGCCTTCCTTAACAGTTGGGTTGGAGGCTTGTGTTCTCCTGCTGCCAGGAATACCTGGGTGGGAGGAGGTTCATGGCCTCAGGACTTGTTGATGGCCCTGAGCCTAGTGGAGTGTTTATGCTCTTTGGCCACAGAAATCAGACTTTTGAGTTTAAATCTCAGCTGGATCAATAACTGGCTGTGTGACTTTGGGCAAGTTACTGAACCTCTCTGAGCCCCAGTTTCCTCATCTGTAACACAGTGATTCTAGTAGGACCTATCTTGTAGAGTTTGGATGAGCACTGGGGATGGTAATCTAATTAAAATGCTAAGCTCAAAATTAAGTGGTCAAAAAGTTGCTATTACTCCTTTATTATTTTTTGTTCCTCCTGCCTTCTCCTACCTCATAAAAGGTGGCGAGAGTCTGAGAGACCAACAGAGTTTGCTGAGGGTGGTCGTGTCAAGACTCGATACTTGTATGTGTTTTCCCTTCTCTCTCTCTCCACTATCAAGGAAAAGGGAGGGACTTACGTAGGTGAATATGGTATGTTTTTGCTGGTTTGCCTGTCTCATGGCACCTGTGACCTCTCACAGCGGTTTGAGAGTTTGTCTGCAAATTAGAATCACCTGGGTGCTTTAAAAAGCCTGATGCCTGGGTCCTTTTCTCTAGAGATCCTGATTTAATTAGTTTGGGGTATGGCCTGGGCATTGGGATTTTTAAAAGTGGTAACCAGTGGTAGGAACATAAAATAATATAACCACTCTGGAGACAGTTTGGCCATTTCTTATAAAGTCCAGCACACACTTGCCATACAACCCAGCTGTTCCACTCCAAAGGTATTTGCCCAAGAGAAACAAAAGCGTGTCTACAAAAAGACTGTGCACATATATTCATAGCAGCTTTATTCACAATAGCTCCAAACTGGAAAGAACCCAAATATGTAACAACAGGTGAATGGATAAAGAAATTTTGATATCATAATACAGTGGGACACTACTCAGCAATACACAGGAATGAACTATTGTCATGCACAACAGTGCGGGGCGGGTCTCAGAAACACTGTGCTGAGTGAAAGAAGCCAGACATCAAAGAGCACGCGCTGGATGATTCCATTTTTATGAAAATCTGGAAAAGCTCAAACTGTAGTGACTAAGAGCAGATTAGTAGTTACCTGCAATTGGGGGTGGTGGGCAAGGGGGCATACAGGAACTTTCTTGGGGGGACAGAAAGGGTCTCTGTCTTGCTCGCAGTAGTTTTCCAGGTGCATGAACCTTGAGCTCTATTCTTAAAAGGTATGCATTTTATTGTATGTGCATTACATCTTACTAGAGTTTATGTACATAAAACTTTCCACGTGCATCTCCTTTGCAGCCACATTTGAGAACCGCTGGTCTATAGCTTTTGGAGGTCAGTCTCTGTGCTTGTTCTTTTTGTCAGCACTGGGCACAATGCCAGGAACTTCAAATCAAAGTGCTTTGTGGGCCTGTGGGCTTCCTTGACTTTTTTTTTTGTTTGGTAACAACTTTATTGGGGTGTAATTCACATACCGTACAATACACCTATTTAAAGTGTACAATTCAATGATTTTTTGTGTATTCACCATCACTGAAGTCAATTTTAGAACATTTTCATCACCTTGGAAAGCAATCTTATGCCCTTTAGCTAGCACCTCTCAACCCTACCCTCTCTCGCCCCAGGCCCAAGCAAGCACTAATGTTTCTGTCTTGATATATTTGCTGATTCTGGAAATTTTACATATATGGTCTTCATGATTGGCTTCTTTCACTTGGCATTATGTTTGCAAGGCACATCTGTATTGTAGCTTCATTCCTTTTGATGGTGGAATAATATTCCACTGTATGAGTGTAGCACATTTTCTTTATCCATTCATCAGTAGGGAGTCTTTGGGGTTGTTTCCCAAACTGATGCTGCCACGAGTATTCATGCAGAGGTTTTCATGTGGACCTGTGTTTTCATTTCTCTTGAGGGTTTATACTTAGGAGTGGAGTTGTGGGGTCATATGGTGATTCTATGTTTAACTCTTTGAGGCACTGCTAGACTATTTTACAAAATAACTTATGTTAGTATTCTAGGGCTGCCCTAAGAAAGTACCATGAACTTGGTGGATTAAAACAACAGAATTTCATTGTCTCACGGTTCTGGAGACTAGAAGTCCAAAATCAAGGTGTGGGCAGGGCCATGCTCTCTATATACCAGTAGGGGGTCCTTTCTTGCCTCTCCCTGGCTTTTAGTGGTTTGCGGGCCATCTTCCCATCTTCGGTGTTTGTTGGCTCGTGGATGCATCGCTCTGCTCCTCTGTCTGCAGATGGTGTTCTCCTGTGCCTTCACGTCATCTCCCTCTGTGTCTGTGTCCAGATTTTTATAAGGACACATCACATTGGATTGAGGCCAGCCCTAATGACCTCATTTTAGCTTGATTACATCCGTAAAGTCCTTATATCAAATAAGGTCACATTCTTAGGTACTGGGGGTGAGGACTTCACGTACGTTTTTGAGGGAAACAGTTCAACCCATGACATAGCTGCACCATTTTACATTCTCATCAGCAACACACGAAGGTTCCGATTTCTCTACATCCTTGTCAACACTTGTTATTATCTGACTTTTTGATTACAGCCATCCCAGTGGTATCTCATTGTGGTTTTGATTTGATTTCTCCGATGACTAATGATGTCGAATGTCTGTTTCTGTGCTTATTGGTCATTTATATATCTTCTTTGGAGAAATGTCTATTCAGATTCCTTTGCCTGTTTGAAAAATTGGGTTGTCTTTTATTATTGAATTGTAAAAGTTCTTTATATGTTCAGGATCTAAGTCCCTTATTAAATATATGATTTGAAATATTTTTTTTCATCCTGTAGCTTGCCGTTTTGCTTTGAAGCACAAAATTTCAAATTTTGATGAAGTCCAATTTTTATGTTTTTTCTTTATAGGCTTGTGCTTTTGGTGTCATATGTAAGAAT
Source organism: Mirza zaza (assembly GCA_008750895.1). NCBI lineage: Eukaryota > Metazoa > Chordata > Mammalia > Primates > Cheirogaleidae > Mirza > Mirza zaza. Next base: position 60,222 of record VSMD01065087.1, read on the forward strand.
TCATTGCCAAATCCAAGATCATGAAGTTTTCTCCCCTGTGTTTTCTTTTGAGATTTTTATAGTTCTGGCTCTTACATTTAGGTCTTTCATCCATTTTGAATTTATTTTTATACATGGTGAAAGTAGTAAGGTAAACATTGTCTTTTGTGTGTGATCATCCAGTTGTTCTAGCACCATTTGTTGAAAAGACTATTCTTTCTCCACTGAATGATCTTGGTACCCTTGTCAAAAATCGGTTGACCATAGATGTAAGGATTTATTTCAGACTCTCAATTCTATTCCGTGGATCGATATGTCTGTCCTTATACCAGTACCACACTATTTTGATTATTGTTGTTTTGTATAAAGTTTCAAAATTGGGAAGTACTAGTCCCCCGACTTGGTTCTTTTTCAAGATTGTTTTGGCTTTTCTGGGTCCTTTGAGGGAATTTTAGGATCAACTTGTCAATTTCTACAAAGAAGCCAGCTGGAATTCTGATAGGCCTTGAGTTGAATCTGTAGGTTTCAATTTGGAGAGTATTTCCTTCTTAACAATACTGAGTCTTCTCATGAGCATTAGATTTCTTTTCATTTATTTATATTTCCTTTAATCTCTTTCAACAATATTTTGTAGTTTTCACAGTATATGTTTTGTGCTATTTTTGTTAAATGTATCATCTTACATTTTGGTGCTTTTTGATGCTATTTAAAATGGAAGTGTTTTCCTAACTTTATTTTCAGATTGTTCATTGCCGGTGTCTAGAAATATGATTGATTTTGGTATATTGATGATCTGTCCTAAGACCTTGATGAACTCACTTGTTGGTTCTATAATAATAGTTTTTCAATAGATTCCATAGGATCTTCTACATACAAGATGATGTCATCTGGAATATAGTTTTACTTCTTCCTTTCCAACCTGGATGCTTTTTATCTCATTTTATTTTATTTTTTTGCCTGATTGTCCTGCCTAGAACTGCCAGTCAATGTTGGCTGTAGGTGTCAGGAGGAGGAATCCCTGTCTCATTCCTGATCTTGTGGGGGGGGGCATCCAACCTTTCACCACCACGGACGATGATGCCCTAGATCAGCGTGAGGAAGTTTTTTCTCTATTCCTAGCTTGTAGAGTGTTTTTTAAATCATGATAATGGTGTTGGTTTTATAAAATTCTTTTAAAGATGACTGCGTGGTTTCTGTTTTTTATTCTATTGATAGAGTATATTACATTAGTTGATTTTCAGATACTATAACAACCTTGCATTCCTGGGATACATCCCATTTGATCATGACGTATCATTCTTATTGTGTGTTTCTGAATTCTGTTTGCTAGTATTTTGTTGAGGATTTTTGCATTTATATTCATAAGAAATATTGGTCTGCAGTTTTCTTTTTCATGTAATGTCTTTTTCTCGTTTTGGCCTCATAGAATGAATTGGGAAGTGCTTATTTCTCTTCTATTTTTTGCAGCGTTTTTGAAGAATTGATTTTGATTCCTCTTTAAGTATTTGGTAGAATTCATCTGTGAAGCCATCTGGGCCTGGGCTTTTCTTTGTGGATAGCTTTTTGATTGCTACGTCAATCTCTTCATTTATTTTAGGCCTATTCAGATTTATTGTATTTTCTTGAATCAGTTTTGGTAATTTATATCTTTCTGGGAATTTGTCCATTTTATCTTAGTTATCTATCTAATTTAGTCATAGTATTACTTCCCAATTCTTTTTGTTTCTGTAAATCCAGTAGTAATGCCCCCTCTTTCATTTCTGATTCTAGTAATTTGAGTCTTCTTTCTTTTTTCTTGGTCAGTGTAGCTAAAGGTTTGTCAATTTTTTGACTTTTTCAAAGAACTTAACTTTCTCCTTCCTATTACAGGGTTTTTCATTGCAATAGCTCTGTTGATAGTAACTATTTATTGTGTCCTTTGCATGGTGATTACTTGGCATTCATCTCATTTAACCCTGGAAACACCAAAGCAGATGTCACTGGCCACACTGTAGAATGAGGCCTTGGAGGTTCAATGCCTTGCTCCAGCCAGCGGCTAGCGGGCAGTGGAGTGGGTTCCAGCTCCCATCTGAGTGTCTAGCTCCAAACCCTGATGGATTTCACTATAGCAGGGACCTCTCCTGCTCTACTTTGGCCCCTGTGTTCCACAGCTGTGACCTCATCATCATTCTCTGACTTCATCATCACTAAGCAGAAGAAGGTCACTGTTCCCTTGCACTGTTCACTGTCAGTAGGGCTCAGCATCACCTATGAGCCTGATAAGCATACTCCTGCCCACTCAGGTTTGGCTCAGTGGGTTTGAGGTTGGACCTAAGAATCTGCATTACCCTCCAATATCCCCAGTGATTCTGATGCTGGGGTCCCCTGACAGCACCTGTGTTTGACAGCCTGTGTTTGCCCCTGGAAACTCCTGATTACCTCTGTGGGCCCCAGGCCCCAAGGACGTTGCTGCTTCCTCTGGTACTCCTGGCTTTGGCTTTGCCTGGGGTGGGAGTCAAGGATGAGGTGGGTCTTGGGTGGGGAGCTATTTCTTCTCTGCTTTATAAAACTTGCAAGAAGTTGTAAAACCTCGCTCCCCCCTCCCCATCTTCCTAAAGTTCTCTGTGAGGTCATAGAGTGCAGGACAAATGTTGGAGGGTTAATGAGTAGGCTTGGAGTGTGTCTGTCACACACACTCCCGCTGCTGGCAGGGAGGGGCAGGGCTGGAGGAGAAAGTGACACTGAGCTGTGACTGGCTTCTCATTTTCCTGGAATGTGGTTCCCAAAAGATCTCATATTTTTCAGCGTTTCTGACTCGGGGGCTGTGTAAACATCACACAAGGGTTTGGTGCATTTGAGAGACTGCAGGAGCTTGAGAGGGGGAGGGTGGGAACCCAGAGCAGAGAGAAAGGCAAATGGAAGATAGAGAATTGAGAGGGAGGAAGCAGAGGAAAATCCTGGGGTCCTGGTGGAACAGGGCTCGTGGTAAAATATGCTGGAGGGAACGAAGACCAGGAGAGTCCCACGAAGCGTGTGGGGGTCTAGGGAGGGCTGGGTCTATGGTGGAGGCGGAGGGCACAGTGGCCAGTGCAGGTTAGGAGCCCTGTTGGTGGGGTGGGAGGGGACCCCTGGTCCACGCCAGCCTCCCTGGCTGCTTCTACCTTTGAGCTTGGAGTTCTGCTGTGCTCACTGGAGCCAGCTAAACAGGGAGAGTGAGGCCTTTGCTGGAGGGCCTCCCCCTCCCAGGACGGGGTGAGCCTGGCAGCGGGGACTTGCGGCCCTGCCTGTGGGGCGCCGGCTTTGGCTGAGAGCGCTGGCCGGTGCAGAGGGAGGGCCCAAAATGCCGCTGTGAACCCAGCATTCTCTCCTGCTGGGCTCTCCTGGAGGCCAAGACTCAGCCTTTAGCCCTTTGAGCCTCCCAAACCGCTGACCTAGCCCCACTTCCAGAGCCCGCACGACGTGAGAGGTGGCCTGCCGGAGCTGGAGCCGCTCTGGCCTCGGGCTCGGGTGCATCCCGACTCTGCCGTTGACCTGAGCTGTGTTACACCAGGCGAGTCACTCGCCCTCCAAAATTGGGTCTCCCTAGCTGTGTAGGAATGGTGGCTTTGATATCTTGCTTATATCATGCTGACCTTGCAAGGTTCGTGTGAGGATTAGGGAAAACGGAGGTAAAATCCTGGCATGTGATAGGCTCTTGCTCAATAGATAACTCTTGTTCTGTTATTCTGAGATCCTAGGATAATAAAGAGCTAAGTGCCCCAGAAATAACAAACAGCTAAGTGCCCCAGAAATCCTCCAGCTGGCAGGCCGGGCAGCTCTGCAGAATGACCAGGGCCCAGGCCCCCATACGCTGCGCCCTTTGCTGCTCTGCCTGCGGCTGCCTGCTGGCCCGGCGCCCTCCCTGGCAGTTCTTTCTCCCTGCTCCGCCCCACCCTGGACATACGAGGCCTTCGATCCCTCCCTCTGGGGGTTCTGGCCCCTGGCTGATGAGTGACCTGGCCAACTGTCCCCCACAGTGGGCAGGCAGGGGGCATGTTAGCAGGGGGCCATTAGCAGGAGAGGGGTGTGTGTGTCCTGGGGCACAGCGGGGGACAGAGCGAGTCACAGATTAACCCCTGGCCTGTTTCCTCTGGCACTGGCCTGGGGCACCCAAGCGAGGGTGCCCGGAGGTGTCTGGGTTCAGACCGGGTTCTGTTGGAGGAAGCAGGGGAGAAAGGTCACTTGTGGGTCACATGTGGTTGGAGGAACAGCAGGAGAGCTCCGGTGCCCGGTCCTGCGCGGGGAGCTCACGCTTGCTTGGAATCCACTTCAGTGCGCAGCTTCCAACGCTCCTATATCCTCGCACACGCAGGATCTATTTCCTCTGACCCTCCCGCCGCACTACCACGTAGGTAGCAATGTAATCGCTGGGGCGCAGCGGAGGAGGCAGGCCCGGACGGCAGAGCAGGGCCTCGCACGGGCCAGTGCGGGGTGGGACCAGGACCAGGGCCGTGAACCCACACTTGGGGAGAGGCTTGAGGAGAGAGTCTGAGCTGACCCCCAAGTCTGACTTTCCCTCTTCAGCACTCGTTATCTGTCTCTGCCATTGGGCGTGTTGCGTAGCTTGTTTGTGACTTGAGTCCTTGATCTATAAAAGTCGTAAGCATAGTCTCTGCCTCATGAGATGATTGTGAGAGTTAAATGCATGAATGCGTGCAAAGTGCTTAGAGCAAGAGATAAATACCAGCAATTATCATCATCACTCCCCTGCCAATGGAGTCTCAGGACAGAGGCTGCAGTCGGGTTGGGTGGAGGAAGTCAGTGCAGACTGGCTTGTCCTGTTCCGCTTTACTGAGGCCTCCTGAACCTCCGGGGAAGACAATTGGAACTGTCTCCACTGGACTGGGCTGTCTTGTGAGGTGGTGAGCTCACAGCAGCTGTCTTGTGCTGTGAGAAGGACGGTTGGGCTGGAGGCAGTCGAGGTCTCCTTTGTTCTAAGATTTGGGGCTTTGGGAGTCAGAGCTGATTTGTTCCCTGCCCCCAGCACCCTTCCTCCCCTCCACTCCCTTATAGTTGAGTGGCCTTGGACCGTTTTCTGAAGTGCCCTGGTTCTCAGTTCCATCATCTGTAACCTGGGGACTGCAGGGTGTGGTGAGGGGTCAATGATCTAGGCATGGAGAGTGCTTTTCAGCTCCCGGTGCATGGGGATCAGTGATTGGTGACAGCTGTGGTTGTGGTGGTGGCCTTGTGCTTTTTGTTGTCAGATGCTGAGTCTGCCTGTCTCCGGGTGATGAGCCAGAGCTGGAGTAACTGTGCCACTTCTCCCTGGGCCAGGGGGGTCTGCACTCTTCCTCCTCCGCCCTCTTGGTCGAGCATCCCTTGTCTCGTTCCCTGGGGCATCTGGGCACCTCTCCAGGACCAACGCCTCTTCCTACCAAGGATCTAATTCTTTAACTGTCCTTGGGCTCCCCTTCTGACCCTGACCTGTGTCTCCTTAGGAACCCAAGTTTCTTTTTTTTTTTACTTTTTAGTTTGAGATGATGAAACTTAAAGAAAATTTGCAAAAATAGTACAGAGAGTTTCCGTATACCTTTCACCCAGGTCCTCGTGTTGACAGCTTATATGACCATGCACAGTTATGGAAACCAGGGCGTTCACCTTGATCTAATGCTGTGAGCTAATCTGCAGGCTGTTGTAGAGTTTGGCCATTTCCCCACTGCTGCCCTTCTCCTGATCTAGGGTCCAATCCGGGGGGGCCCCCATGGCATTCAGTCCCCAGGATTCTGAGTCTCCTCCCATCCGGGGTGGTTTCTCTATCTTTCTTTGTTTCTCGTGACTTTGGCACTTTTGAAGAGTGCTGCTCAAGTTATTTTGAAGACTATCTCTCAGTTTGGGTCTGTTTGATTTTTCTGTTTCCATCATTCCTTCTACATTTATTAACTAGAATTTTACTGTAAAGAACTGTCCCTTATCCCCATTCATTTATCCAATTATTTATTTATGTCAGTGTGGACGCCTAGACCTTTGCTTCATTCTGTGGGTTAGATAGAATCCAATGCTATCCTTTTTTCTTTTGGTCACATTAGCCTGGCGTTGGCCAGTGGGAGCACCTTGCCTTGGTGGGACCGTGGTTCTTGACCTCTCCTGCCTGCTCTGTCTGGCAGTCAGGGCTCTTCGGAGAAACAGCCCACAGGAGATATATATTAACAGATTTATTGGAAAGACTTGGCTCTCAGGGGCCTGGCAAATGTTTCGTGCAGGCCAGCGGGCTGGGAACTCAGGTGGAAGTTGATGCTGCAGGTTCCTGAGGCCAGATTTCTTCTGCTTCAGGAAACCTGTCTGTGTTTTTGCTCAGAAGGCATCCTTCATCTGGTTGGGTGATGCCCACCCACACTATGGAGGGTGACCGCCTTTGATTGTCGTTGACCGTGGATGTTAACCCCATCTGCAGAATTCCTCTACACAACACCTAGATTCTCGTTTGATTAAATCGCCGGGTGCTATAGCCTCGTCAATTTGACACAGAGCCAACCATTACACCCACCGATAGTCGATAGTCGGTCTCTAGGAAGCATGAAAGTCATTTCCGGTGTCAGCAGGCTGGGGCGGGTGGAGAGTACAGGGGTTCTAGTAGGCTGATGTCGGGTGGGGCTATGTAATTCTGGTCCAGACCTCTTTAGTTTTCAGGTTTGACCTTTGATTCCTGCCCTCTGTCAGAATTTGGGCAAATCCCTCCTTTCATTTGTAAGATGGGAGAGTCTTTGTTCTTGGGTAGGGGGGTGGTGTTCAGAGGATTTCCAATGCCTGCCTTTGAAGCCAGAGTGGAAATGCCACTCTGCAGGGTGTGGCTTCAGGTCCCAGCCTGGAGTTTTCATTCCTTCTGGGGACCTGGGGTACCCTTCCCTACCGGGAGAGGCTAAGGTGGCGTTGGCCACAGTAGTTCCCCTTTCTAGTCTGATCAGTTTGGAAAAGGGTAATCAGAGAGACCAAAGTGGGTTAACCACAGAGCCCAGGCAGGAATTGCGGCTGCAGGGTGTGTGTGTGTGTGTGTTGGTGTGTGTGTGTGTTTGTGTGTGTGTGAGAGAGAGAGACAGAGAGAGAGACAGAGACAGAGAGAGAGACATATCCCGAGATGGTGGTGGGCAATAATATTAGAGATACAGGGAGATCTTCTGGGACTTGAACCAGTAAGGGGGCCAAAGCCACGGAGCAAGGCTCCTAACTGGGCAGAACTCCCTGTAGCTCTGTAAGCTCCTGGGGAAAAGGACTGGGAGAGGCCTGGCTTTCCTAGGATTTGGGAAGGGGATGTGGAAGCTGGGGAGAAAGAGGCCTTCATGCAAGAGACAAACCCTAAATGTATCCTAATGTCCTGTCTTGCTGAGGGGCCTGGGCGTCCTCCCTGTATGTCAGTTGTCCTTGGTCTTTCCATGGGGGGAACCGAGGTCTAGGTTGAATTGAGCTTCAGTAGAGGAGTTGGTAGCAGACAACCAGTAAGGGGAACCAGGTGATTTTCTTGGTCTTCCCAGAGGACAGCCTGGGAGGAAACAGGTCGAAACCACAGCTACAGGGAGCTGCGTTTGTCGTGAGGAGGTGCCTCCTGGTGGCGGTGAGCCAGGAAGGGCCCAGGGCCTGAAGGAGCAGCTGGGCCCCCCTCACTGGGATCTCAAGGATAGAAAGGATTGTGTCGGGCAGGGGAAGGCTGTGTCTGGGGGGCAGATGGGGAGCGGAGTGGGCCGGCCCTGGAGTCAAGTCCTGGAGTCCTGCCTGCCCTGCTCTGACCTGGGGAACAGCGAGGGCTACCCGTGCTCCTTAAGACCACATCTGTTCTCACGCCCCATCCCCTGCGTCTACCCCTGGGAGCCCAGCTGGAATTTGACCAACTCACTATGGGAATGTAGGTTATTCACGCCTCCTGGGAGCTCTCGTTAGTAGTCTGAATGTGTTTGATTGATAAAATGGGGAAATAAGTGTAATTTCTCAAAATGTGAGGTTCACGGGGGCATCAGTAATAAAAAGGTCCATTCATTGTTCATCAGAGCCTGAAACCAGCCTGAAGACAGAGGGGCTAGGCCAGCGCCTGGAAAGGCTGCCTGCTTCCCCCACGTTGGGGACCAGGAGATGGGACTGGTGTCAGTGAGCATCCTTGGACAGCAAGCTGGACCAGCTCCAGCCTCAGTTTCCTCATCTGTAAGATGGGGAAGAATGAAAATAATACCCTGCTTGCTGGGTTGCTGTGAAGAGCTTTGCAAGTGGTGCACATTGCGGGGTGGGCACTCTGGTCCTGGCTGGGGTGATGAGTGGGGGCGCCTTTGTGTGAAGCTGGCACTCCTCCTGCCCCGCCACTCACAAGGTGAGTTAGAGGAGGGACTGGGGGTCTCCCGGGACCCTGGTGCAGGGCTGTGTGAGGGGCTGTGCAGCGGTGCCTTCCAGAGTGTTCCTCCAGGCTCTTTGGGGTGGCTTCTCCCCTCCTTCCCCGCCTTCCCACCTCCCTGCGCACGTGAGGACGATGATAAACACCCTGCCAGCTCTGAGCAGGGCCTGACCTCAGCGGCCAGGCATCTCCCCTCGCCCCCACCCGCCCGGCCTCGGGCCGCATTCCTGGAGAGGCCAGGGCCCGGCTGCCAATTGCCCCTCTCGCCTTCCACCCTCGGGGGCGTCCGGCTGCCCCTCGTGTCCTTTGGCTGCTACCCTGCCGCTTCTATCCGTCCAGTCTGCTCAGAACCTTCAGTGCCGAAGGGCCTGAGTGCGGGTCTCGGATCGGATAGTCCATAATAATAATAATGGGAGTAATAATAATAGTGGTTGTCATTTATGGAGCAATTAGGCACCAGGTTCCATGCTAAGCACTTTACGTGGGTTGTGTCAACAAATTCTCAAAACAGCCCCATGAAGAAGCTGCTATTACTGTAGTTACAGTTTAGCAGGAACAGAGAGGGTCAGGTGGGGAGGAGGGGGAAACTGAGGCTTGGAGAGGTCAAGCCGTGTGTCCCGTATCCACAGCTAAGGAATGGGCGAAGCCAGCCCCCCAGTGCTGCCCATGTCCCAGTGTCCCCTCCCCCCTACAGCACAGCACTTGGTTCCCTGCAGCCGGTCTCAACCCAGGACACAGGACCCTGGTCCTGAGAGAAGATGCATTAATGGGAGGTGAGACTCATTTGGAGGCCTGGGGCTCCCTGCCAGGGAAGGTGGTGTGGGGTCTCCTGGGCGCTGAGGGCTTTGTAGAAGTTTTGCGTCTGTCATCCTTCCATGTGCAGGTTCCTAGAGGTGTGAAGCTGGAACCTAGGTGAGCAGGCAGCCTTTCCAGGGTGCTGGCCTAGCCCCTAGCCCCTAACCTGTTGCAGGCTCTGATGGACAATGAAGGGACCCTTTTATTACTGCTTCCTCTGTGCGCCTCATATTTTGAGAAATTACACTCATCTCCCCATTTTATCAAACACATTCAGAGTACTAACGAGAGCTCCCAGGAGGCGTGAATAACCTACAGCCCATTACTGAGTTGGTACAACTCCAGTCCAAAACACAGAAGTGAGATGTTGTGAAATTTTGACTGAGGCTCACAGCCTTCCATTCCTACCTTCTGGTTCCTCTCCTGGTCTAACCTCCATTCGGCGTGCTGCTGTCTTCCCTTCCTTCCTTGTTGTGTGTGATGGCTGTCCAGGTTCCTCAAACCTGTCTTGCAGCCCAGACCCTCCCGCCTTTCTTTCCCTCCTTCCCCTCTCACGGGTCACATCTTTCTTGCCTTCCTTTCTCATTCTTCCATCGCCTCAGCTGTCGGAGGGCCTCAGCCTCTGCTGGCCTGGCTGCCGGCCTGCAAGGAGCATCAGAGAGGTGTGGGCTCCCATTCCGGCTCTGTCACCTGCTGGCCTGGGGACTTTGAGAAAGTCACTCATCCTCTCTCAGTCACACTTCGCCCATTTGTAAAAAGGGCACACTGATGTCTACCCCTGAGCGCCGAGCGGGGACTGGAGAAAGTGGAAGTAAAGAGCCAGGTCGGACCCTCCCTGGACAAACGGCTGCTGTTGTCACTGTTGCTTACCGTGGTCACCCTTCATCCTGGGCCCACCGTGGCAGCCTGGTCACCCTCTGTGTGTGTGGGGGGTCTCAGTTGGGACTTTGTCCCTGCATGTGCGGGACACAGACGAGGGCTGGGCCGTGGGGGCACGTGCTGGCTCGCGCTTCCCTAGCTGCTGTGGCCAGGCATTGTCTCCGTTCCCATCGGACCTATCTGTCGTCACCGTCCTGTGCTACTGCTCTGTGTTCAAGGAAACAACCTGCTTTTTAAAAAAACCTTTTATTCACTCTAAATGATAGAATTTACGGGCTTGATCTACAATGATATGTTTTTTATTTTTTTCTAAATATATAAATATTAAAATTGTTGAGGCATGTTTCCAACTGAAATCATCTTGCATATCACACTTTAGGAAACGTGGATCAGATGAACTTCTCCTCCCTCTATGTTTTGTGTGTGTGTATCAGTTCTTTATTACCAGAGATTTAACAGCTGTACAGGGGCAGCAAGAATAGTATAGGAACTCCTCTGTACTCACCCCTGCTTCAACCACCGTCAGCTTTTGCTGTTTTTGTTTCTTCTGTTCCCCCCATTCCTCCCTCCCCCTCTTTTCTTTTTTATTTGCTGGAGTGTTTTTAAAGCAAATCCCAGACATTATATCATTTCACTTTAAATACTTCGGTATGTATCATTAACAGATAAGGACTTTTTATTTTAACATTACTGTAATACCATTATCACAGTTAACATAATAATAATTTCTTAGGTCAGCTACTAGCCAGTCCTGTGTTCAGTTTTCTCTGATTGTCTCCAACAGGTCTTGTTATGGTTGGTTGGCTTGAACCAGGCAGATGAACTTGGAAACCAGGCTCTATCTAGCCTCTGTCTGTTTCTGTGGTGACCAGTGTCGACATACGGCATCGCCTCTGTCTTTTCACCCACCAGCTGGTGATGCACCCTCACTCTGTCTGATGGGTCCTCATGTCACAGTTTCTGTCCCTCTCTGCCTCTCTGCCTTCCCTCCAGGCTCCCAGCTGGTGAAATCAGGAGCCCAGTACCCTGCCCCCTCCCATCCTCAGCCTTGGCCTGCTGGTCCACCTCCCTGTCCCCAGGAAGGAGCTGCGTGTGTGTGCGTGTGTGGAGAGGGAGAGGCGGTGGGAGGAGGGTGGCACCTTGGGGTGAAGTTGCTCAGGGAGGGACAGCTCCCAGCTGCCTCCCGCTGCCCCATCCCATAAATTCCCCTGAGATGTCCTTGTAAGGCTGCCTGGCTTGCTTAGAAAGGGCTGGCCGTGGGGTCACTGGGTTCTGGGAAGCACAACTGCCTTACTGGGCTGGGTGCAGGCCAGCTGGGGGGTGGCCTCATGGGAACACACCCCTCTTTCAGCTGCACTCCCCGCCACAGCCCTGCCGCCCCAGCCTCTGGCTGTGCTTTCATTGCCAGCCAAGGTCCTGCCCTCCCTGAGCCTGGTGGGCTGCTCTCGAGCTTGGGATGCTGCTCTGACCCTCCCTCATCCTGTCTCCTTGGGGCTGGGAAAGTCACGCCCCAGAGTCCCCGGGTCGCTTCCGTCCTCTCCTTCCTTTGCTTAGGAGGTCTCATGCCTCGGTTGTGCTGGCTGCTCTGGTCGCTTTCTGAGGCAGTGGGGGTTCTTGGGTCCTTTTCCCAGCGTTCTCCCCAAGATCCAAGGGACCTTTTGGGATGGGCCACAGCGTTCTCCTTTGAGAAGTGCCTGGGTCAGCTCTAGACCTCAATGACTGAGTTGCCCAGAGGGACACTTAAAATTTAGGGGTGTGTGTGTGTGTGTGCAGTCCTAGGATATCAGTGGGCCCACAGCGGGTGGGGGGAAAGAGACTGAATGGGGGGCTGCTCCCTGGGGTCGCCCAAATCCCATAGAACTTTCCAGCTCTCATGTCTCCATTCCCTCTCTGCCACCACGTTCCTTCGGGTGTTTCAGATTCCCCCTCCTTGTCTTAATATCTTTGTTCTTTCTCTCTCCTGTCTGACTTTTCTGTGTCCCTGTTACTCCCCCCACCCCAGGTCTGTGCCCCTCGGGACTCTGTGTGTCTGTGTCACCCCAGGGGCCTGTCTTGCTCCCCAAGTCCCCGCCCCTTAATCTTTGCAGCTCCCAGGTCTCCTCCAGAGCCCTCCGTGATTTGGGCTTGGAGGGCTCACATCCTTCTGTGTCCTGCTTCAGGGCCACCTCCCAGCTGCAGGTAGTTGCCGAGGCCCCAGAACGTCCCCCCAGTGCCTGACACTTTGTGGGGTATCGCTTGTTTGTGTGTGTGTGTTACCAAGAGTCCCCGTCTCTGAGCCTGTAATGAACCCCAGCTTTGCCCCTGAGAGGGGCACTGAGGATGTGTGACCCCAGGGCTGGGCGGGAGGGACGGCTGTACGAGGCCATGGAAGGAGCCCTGGCTGAGGGGTTGGATGACCTGGCTTCACGTGCTGGGTCTCTTACTTCCTGGCCGTTCCGTCTCAGTGAGCCTCAGTCCCTCACCTGTCATATGGCCGCAACAACAATGTGATAAGGTGCTTGACACAGCCCAGTGACCTCCCACTGCCCAGGATCTGCCCAGGCCCTGAGAACCTGCTGCCTGCAGCAGTTTGGAGGGATAGGTGGTGGGTGTGCATGGTGTCTCTGGGGGAAACTGAGGCACATATGGCCCCGGGGGCCCTGGCCAGGGGGAAGCAGAACAGAAGGGAGAGCGGCGGCCCCTGGCCAGGGCGCTCGTGTGGGCAGTGCCGGCCCCTGTGGGCCCTGCAGCGCGGCGCTGCAGGCGTGGAATCCACAGGGGTGAGACGCCGGGGCTGGAACGTGCCAGGATGCTCGCGGCCGCTTATCTCAGGCCAGGAATGTGCTGTGGTATTATTAGCCTTCGGAATACCACCCAGGGGGCACGGCGGACACCTGTCCAGCCCTGCCTGCCCAGACAGCCCATGGGCGCCTGTGCTCCACCGCCCATGGAGGGAGCTCACGAACGTGCCTGTGTGTGTGCGTGTGTGCGTGGGAGTGTGTACATGGATCTGTGTGTGGCTGTGGATCCTGTGTATGTGTGTATGTGTGGGCACGTGCCCGTGTGGGGGCACCTGTCTGTCATTGTGGCGCTTTGGGGCCTTTATGCATAGGAGTACGTGTGCAAAGGGTTCCTTGCCTGTGTGTGTGCAGATGTGTGTGTGTGAGTTTGAGTAGCTGTGCGGCGTGTGTGGTGCGTGGGTACCTGTGCATGCATGCACAAGTGTGTGTATATGGGTGTGTGAGCGTGCATGATGTGGGCCTGTGTCTCTGTGTGCCCCTGCCCGGGGGGGCGGGCAGTAGTAAGCCCCAGGGGGACTAGGGAGCAGGAGGGAAGCAAAGGACTGAGGGGAGGCTGATGACCCCATCCAGGTGAGAGGGGAGGCTAGGTGGCAGGAGGGGACAGCCGGCACAGATGTACAGGGAGGCGGGAGGTGCTGCTGGGGCTCCTGGCAGTGGGCTGTGGGCCACTGCCTTTGACCGGAGCCTCTCAGGCAGTACGGTAAAGAGCCTCAAGGTCAGACGGTCTGAGTCCAAGTTCCGCCTCTGTCACTCTTGAGCCTCGTAACCTTGGGAAAGTGACTAAACCTCTCCAAGGCTCAGTTTTCTATCTGTATCACAGTGATAACAACAGTCCAGGCCTAGGTAGAGTTATTGGGAGAAATAAGCAATATACAGTGTTAAGAATATTCCATAAATGATAACGTATCTCATCATCGTCATCGTAGCCGTCACCATCATCATGATCATTATGGACTTCTCCTGGCAGCCCCTTTCTTGCTGAGATGCCCTGGCAGGATGGGGGACCCCCAGCTCATTCTGTTTGTGGCACAGCAGTGGAGGCCCAGAGAGGGCATGCGTCAGGCTCAGGGTCACTAGGGAGCCAGGCAGAGTCACAAGAGCCCAGCCCCCTGGCTCCTGGTCACTCCTGCCACCATGCTGCACTGCCTTGCTCACATGTCTGGGGTGGCAGTGCCTCGCCAGGCTGGAGAGACAAGGAGAGCGGCAAGACCTTCCTATCCACTGTGCATCTTCTTTCAGGACCCTTGTCCCCCTCCTGGCCCTAGCGGCTCTCTCGAGTCTTCTGCTCGGAGCTCCCTTGATCTGACTGCAAGTCCCGACTCTTACATGGAAAACAGAGCAGAAGCCCGGGAGAGGGAGCCAAGGGGGACAGGCCCAGTGTCCTGGATCCCTCACCCAGCCTGGGCCAGGACGGGCGACTACCTGGCTCTTGACTTAGCCCTCACCCCCAGCCGGCCTAGGCTAACTGCACCTTCTGCTCCCGGTCCTGGCAGACAGGAGCGGAATTCCCAGGAAGCACTGGGGCTGTTGAGAGAGCTGGGCTCCCTCTGCCCCCGTCTGCCCTGCCAGCACATCCCACCTCTTCTCCCTCAGCCCTCCTAGGCCACCGTGTGCCTCCCCTAGGGCGGCAGACTCAGGTGTCACCAGGAGTCTGGAGGTGGGGCAGGCTCGGGATGCCGGCTGGAGGTGACTTGTTTTTCACAGCCACTACCATGGACCCAGAAAAAAAATCCAAAAAACCACCACCAACACATACAGCAAGCAAATTTTTTTTTTTAATCTGCAGTTAATGGCCGATTAGCTGTACATTATTAAACAGGCAGCTGGAGATTCGCCAGGGTAGACGGCTTGAGCCAAGACTCACAGCCTGAACACAATGTTCCAAGAAAACAGTCCCCTGTGGGGTCCCTGGTGAGGAGCACCCGGAGGGATGGGCCCCGCTGTGGCCCGGCACCCTCTCACCCTTCCCTTCCAGCCTCTGCCCGGGAGCCACACGCAGGGCAGGGCTGTGCCGCCCCTAGAGCCCAGGCATCCTTCGACGGCCCTGTGGGTCTGTCCCCACCCATGGCCCTAGTGGCTCTTTCCCTCCTAATGGACGTCGGGGGCCAAGGTGAGGCTCCTGCTGCCATCCCAGATGGGCGGGGCCAGCTCCTCCTCTCCTGGGGCCAGAGTGATGCGGGGCCCTGAGCACCTGTCGGCTCCAATGAATTCCTCTCTACGGTGACTCTGGGACTCCCTCCCTGTCCTCCCTGGGCCTCACTTTCCACAGCATTTCAAGGAGAGGATTGGACCGATGGACTCTGAATTCATTCTCATCAACGTTTTTGTGAGCCGTGGTTGGTGGCCTTTGGGAGAGGCTGGGGTAATTGTTTCCCAGAGTTCTGGGACCTTCTTGCCCAACCCTGGTCCCATTGGTGAGACCAGGAGCTTGTCTCAAGCAAGCCCTCCTGGTTGGGGGTGGCCACCAGCCCCATTCACATTGTTTTGGACAGTCCCTCCAGCCACCTAGAGGGCCTCCAGGGTAAGGGATGAATGTCTGAAGGTGACATCCCGGTCATCCACATGGGAGAACAAGCCGAGAGTCTGGAGTCTGGGACTGCCCTCTTGTGAAGCCAGTGCTGTGTTAGGGTAGGTGGACAGAAGCACAATGTGGAGTCCGGGTCACTGCCAGGCGGGCCACTGCCCATGCACTGGACAGGCTGCTCCTGGCGTGTGTGTGCGTGTGTGTGTGTGCGTGCGTGTGTACGTGTGTGTGTGTGTGTGGTCATTGGTTTGAGAACCGGGTCTTAATGAGCTTGCTCCGACCCTCCTAGGGAGAATATGGCACAGCTGTTGAGAGCACTGACTTAGGGCCCCCGTCCTGTCACCACTGCTTATTTGCTGCCTTGCTATCAGTGACTTTGGGCAAGTGGCTTCACCTCTCACGTCTGAGCCTCAGCTGTGCAAAGCCGGGATAGAGCAACACCGACTCCCAGGTTGTGGGGGAGGAAACGGGCCGGCACACGGCGGGTGCACAGCAGCTGCTGGGACCCAAGCAATCCCTCCCTCTGACCGTTGGGTCTTTCCCTTTAGATCATGCAACACTTTTCGCGCTGTGTATGTGTGTTTCTGTTTGTTTGTTTAGTGTCTCCGTCTTCTAGACCAAGCGCTCCTGGAGGGCGGGGCTCCGTCTGGCTCTGTGCATGCGCTGCCCGCAGGGCCGCGTGGGGCCTGACCCACTGCGGGGTCCGAGAGCACTTGTGGAATGAATGAGGGAACGGGGCCCACTGGGCAAGCATCAGAGCCCAAGAAACTACCACTGAGCACTGGCGTGTGGAAGGATCTAGAGACTGAAAGATCTGGGGACGTCCAGCTTGGGAAGACACTACTGTGGGAGTTTGGGAGTGATTGTGTGGGGGAGAGAGATTGTTGAATAAAGCTTTGAGGGGATTTGTCCTCTGAAGCAGAGCCAGGGATCCCAGGAAGAAGGTTTCGGCCAGCGGTGGGAGCCGCCTCGGGTGTCGGAAATGAACTCCGAGGGCCTGAGCTGGGGAAGGAGAGCCCTGTGATGTGCGGGGTGTGGTCTCGCCAGGCCCTGAGGGCCCTGCCCACTTGCTGCTGCTGCTTTAGTTAGAATAGGAGCAGTTATAGTAGCTGATGCCTCTGAACTTCAGTTTTCTCATCTGTAAAATGGGTCAGCAGTGGTCAGTACCTGGTGGATAGTAGGGAGGATTAAAATGAGTCCATACCCATGAAGTTCTAAGAACAATGTCTGGCAACTGAAAGGCACTCAGTAAATTAGAGCATTTATTGAACAGGGCCGGGGAGATGCAGGGGAAGGAGAGAAGAATCATGCCTCTAGGATGGGGGTGGTGATGCTTATTGGAAGGAGGAGGGTGCAGGGGACCTAACATTATGGAGGGCTGCTCCGTGCCAGGCCCTGCACTCAGGGCTCAGAGCTGTTAAGCAAGGTGCTCAAGGTCAGGCGTGCAGCCTGGCCAGGCTTCAGATGTGGTCCGTGCAACTCCAAAGCCTGGGCCCTCCCACCCCTGCCCCACTCCTGGGCCTGGCTTCTCTGATTCTCATGCCCGGAGGGATAGTGGGATAGGCCCCATTCCACTGTGGAGCGAAGTGATTATGATCTGTAGGGGCAGAACCGAAGTCCTCAGGAGGCAAATCTCCAGCTCTCTCGAACCCTGGAAATGTCCCATCATTAAACACTCTAGGGAGGTGGGGAGGGTTCTGCAAAGGGGGGTTCCCCACAGCTCATTGCCATGGAGCCCAGGGCACGGAGGTGGCCCTGATGGCCCTGAGCAGAACCCTGGGGCGTGAGGCTAGGTGGCAGGGAGGAGGCATGGCAAGCAGGGGAGACCGAGGACTGGGGGGAAGGGAGGCAGATGCACAGAAGAGTTGGGGGGACAGGGCCCTGCTGGTGATGAGAGAGGAGGGAGGGGGAGAGGAGACTGAAGAGAAGAGGAAGAGAGGAACCCAAGGTTTGGACCTGGGCCGGTGGGCAGCTCTGGGCTTTGGGCAGGGGTGTCCAGCTGGAACCAGTCCCCACAGGGCTGCTGGGTAGTGGTGAGAGGGAGGCCTGGAGGTGGGAGGCCAGCTGGCCAGCACCAAGGCCTGCTGGGGCAGCAGGTACGAGCCAAACATTCAGCCACCAGCCAGCCCTCCTCCCCTCCCAGCCCAGCAGGCAGCTTGGCTAGAGGTCAGCTCCCCTGGGTGGCCAGCACCTCCCCACTGACCAGTGCCTACAGGCCTGGCCCTGCAGGGCGCTGTCCCATCCCTAGCGGCTGCTTCTGCTGTTTCTGCCTCTTGGCCATTCAGAGATGAATGGGAAATGGTCCCAGGCTTCAAGGAGTTCCCAGATGAAAGGGCAGGGAGACAAGGGAGGTGTCGGTGGGCAGAGGCATTTGCCCTGGCTCGCTTTCCCAAGTCTATTTTTCAAGCAGTTGATGATGCCTGTTGTGTCTTATCTCTATTATCTGAAATAAAAATTGGGCCAAATTTTGCTAACCTTTCCTCATGCTTTTTATTCAACAAGTATTTGTTTAAACATACATATATATTTATTTAAAAAATTTAGGGGGTATAAGTGGTTTTTTTGTTGTTGTTGTTACATGGATGAATTGTGTCGTGCTGCAGTCAGGGCTTTCAGTGTACCCATCAACAAATGTTTCTTAAGCATATACTGCTCTCCTTCTCTGGACTCTTTGGCTTTCAAGGTATAGAAGAGAACCTGAAATTTCTGGTGGAGTAGAGTGGAACTCTTACCTCTTTTGGTCTAGATTCTGTACCTCTACTAATTCAACCAAAAGTGTTTGGACCTTTTGGGGACAGCCATATCATACTGTCAGCTAAATTGAATTCCTGATTTCACTAAATCTTAGACTTTTGCCTGCAAGAACGATTATGAATTCAGGTATTTTATGACTTTTTGAACCCTGGTTCAGGACAGTACCCCAAGAGAAATGTTCCCTTGCTAATTCTGGCCCATTTATAAAGTCAGTTTTGCATGCCAGTTCAATTCAGCATCTTAGTTCTCCCTTCTGCTTCTCTTTTTGTTTTGTTTTTGTTTTTTTTGTTACTTCTTTTGCTTGGTAAACCTCCCTTCTAAGTCTTTACCCAAGTTACTGATAAGTATGTGGAACAAGCCAGGGCAGAGGACAGAGCCCTTTGGCAAATGGAGAAGTTGACATTGATCTATTAATCAACACCCCTTGCCTGCTGGTAAGGAATCCACTCAGCTCTCTGTCTTGCCTCTGAGAATTTCATCACGGATCCTGCCAGCACCTCCCTGGGGTCCAGGTCGGCTGGGTCCGGGGCTTCCCCTGACGGTCCAGTCTAGGAGCCCGATGATAATGGGTTGGGGTGCTGGATGTGGGCTATGGGGGGAGGGGCGGTGGACTCCCGAAAGGGTCAGGGTGGAGCCGGTGGTCTTTCTGGGGTGGGCCCGAGGGAAATCCTGCCCTGGGGCACCAGGGTCCTTCCGGCTTTAAACTCGCGCTCCTCAGGAGAGACAAGGGATTTGTGTGCACTGAACTGGCGTCAGCGGGGACTCTCTGCCAAGGACCAACATTGCCTAGAAACACGTTCCCAGGAATCTCCAAGGGACCTTAAGGCCATCCAATGAGGAGATTGAAGCCAGGGGGACTGAGACTTTCCTCTGGTCACCAAGGGCATTGGTGGTTGAGTTGGGCTAGAGCCCAACGCCCTGACGCCCAGGCTGAGGCTCTTGGCTAGAAACTGAGGCAGGATTAGAGGAGGGAGGGGCTGCCCTTGTGTGCACTGGGGATAAGCTCCCGGCAGCCCGTTTCCCCACGACTCCTCGCCCTTTCGGTCCTCTGCGCTGGGACTGTGGGGCAAAGCTGAGTAGGAAGCTGGAATGTGGAAGGGCCAGCACTTTTCCTGCCGGGGGGAGTGTGCAGCGAAGGGCCTGAGGTTGCGCCCATGTCTGCACGTTGAGAGATGGTGCCAGCACACGCGAGCGAGAAGAAACGGAGGCTGCAGGGGTGCGGAGGGCGCCCCTGCTCCTGCCTCCCTGTGGTCTGAGTGTTAAGGCCGACACAGGGAAGAGGAGCCGGCGTCAGGAAGGAAGGATGAGGGGCACTGCAGGGCGGCAGTGTGGGGTGGCTTCTGGGGCCAGCTCTGGAAGGAGCCCGAGCATTCCAGGGTGTGACTCTGAGACAAAAGCATACTGGGGACAGCCTGCGCTCATCCTGGCTGCAGGTGGAGGGCGGTGCAACTCAATGCCCAGACATCGACCACTGGGGGTGGCCCCCAGGGCCTGGCTCCCACCAGCAACAGACGAGGGTGGCCCTGGGTTGAGCCCCTCTTTCTGTCCCTGGCCACTGAGGGCCGTGGGTGGGGCCGGGACTGAGAGGCTGGTGAGAACTGGACCTGACACTCTTGCCCCATCTTTGTCTCTGACTTCGTCCTCGCCCTTTCTGCTCTGCTCCTCTGTTCGCTTTGTCCCCTTTCTGTCACGTCCCTAGCTCCCAGTAGAAGTGCCTAACTCAGCACCTGGCCCCAACACACACAATTCATAGCTCCCTGCCCTCCTCAATGGTGGCTCTGTTGCTCCGGGGCGCTGTCCCCCACCCCCAGCTCCATCTCTCCCCTCCCTCTGGGTCTCTGTTTCTGACCCCCTCTTTGTCCCGTTCTCTCTGCTCCTGGCTCCCCTGCCATCTGTTTCTGCAGCCTCTGTCTGCAGCTCACAGGCCTCCACTGGGCGCCCACTCCGTGCCAGGCACTGCCCTTCTCCTTTCTGGGCTCTGTGTCTCCTCACCTCCACTGCCATCTCCTCCCCACCCCTCGCCTCCTGCCCCCTCCCCCAGCTCCACCGGGCTCCAAGGCTGGTATTATTCGGTTTTATGAGAAACCCCCAGGCCTACCCCTGAAGGGACCAACCACAACTGGAACCAGATGTGCAATCCTGCACTTGGGATGGGAGGCGGGGAGGAGGGGAAGGGGCATGGGCTGGTTCAGGGGATGGGGGGAGATGGAAGCCCTGGGGATCCTGGTGTTTGGGACTAGGAGGGGAAGGAGAGGGGGTGCATCAGGAGGAGGGGTGGGGAGGGAAGAGAAAGGGGGCTGGGCAATCTTCTTTAGAAGGCAGTTCTCACTGCATGTGCGTATGTGCATGTATGTGCATGTGTG
Organism: Mirza zaza; assembly: GCA_008750895.1. Classification (NCBI taxonomy): domain Eukaryota; kingdom Metazoa; phylum Chordata; class Mammalia; order Primates; family Cheirogaleidae; genus Mirza; species Mirza zaza. The sequence goes on from VSMD01065087.1 coordinate 80,625, forward strand.
TGCATGTACGAGCATGTGTACGTGTGTGCATCTGTGTGCATGTGTGCCTGTGTGCATGGGTGAGCATGTATATGCATGTGTGCGTGTGTGCGTGTGTGTGCGTGTGCATGTGTGTGAGAGAGAGAGATGGGGGGACTGACACTGGGGAAAGCCGGGCATGGATGATGGGCTGTGGGACAGCTCTTGGAAATAAAGAGGAAGGAGGCTGTTTTTCTTTGAAGTCCTCTAGCTCCTTGACTTCCTCTCTCTATGGCTTCTAGGGACCCGCTGCGTTCCTGGTTCTGCGACCAGGCGCTGGAGCAGGCAGCTGGAGAGAGGGGGTGATGTTGGGGTGGGGGTGGGCAGCGTAACCTCCAAAGCCTCCTGAGAGCAGGTGGAGGAGGTGTCATTCAGAGTCCTCGAATCTGCCACAGGCCTGGGGGTTGTGGGATGGGACGTCTCTGTGTCAGTTCAGTGGCTCCCCGGTCCTAGCACTGTGTTTCTGCCTGCAGTTACATAGCTTCAAAGATAGTCTGTGCACAATTGTCTCCATACAGCCTTGCACGGTATTGAGGATTTTCAAATGCCCTTTTATTCAAGTGTTAGTCAATTATCCAGCCAGCCATCTCTCCATCGTTCATTTATTCGCTCCACATTTATTGAGAATCTGCTATGTGCAACCCTGTGCTAGGCACTAAACAAAGTAGGAAAGGGGAAGGGAAAGGATGAATAAATCTTTCACTGCTCAACAAATGGGAGACACAGAAGTGCACCCAACCGACTGTATGTCAGGGCGGTAGCGAATGCGCAGAGCCCCGGGTGTTGGGGGCAGAGAGCCGTGCCCACCCAGCGGTGTAGCTGGAGAAGAGGCCAGGGAGGATGTGGCTTCTGAGTTGAGGCCCAAATGCTGACAGGGAGAAGAGGGATTAGTGCGATGGGAAAGGCCTGTAAGTCGGAGTTGAGGGGTGGAGGGAGAGAAGGTGGGGAGGCGGGGGCTGGGATGTCCGGCTGCAGAGCTGGGACTGGACGCGGCAGGCAGGCAGTGGGGAGTGGGACCCTTTGCTGTCCATCAGGACAATGTGGGTGTGGGCTGGGAGGAGGAGAAGGGGTGGGTGGTGAGTTCTGCTGTTCTGGGACCTGTGAGTGGAAGGGGCTTCCAGTTTTACAGCATACCCCCCATCTACATTTAGAGGAGACTGGAGACCTAGAACTGACCCAGAATCCTCTAACTTCTGTCCCCTGACCAGGACTGACCTAAGCCCTGAGGGGACCTTAGTCTGTGGTTGGGGGTGGGCGTAGGGGTTAGGCAGAATACAGCTATTGGTGGGGACACCTGGCCAGAATTGGTGCCAGTGAATGGGAGACTTGGTTTGGGGCTGGGCTGGGAGCTGGAGACGACCGGGCCAGGTGTCCCCAAAAGTCTGTCATTCTCTGCCATCATTGCCATCACGGGGAAGCATCTGCACTCTTGTGGACCGAGGCTGCTGTCAAGGCTGGTGGGTTCTGAGATGCTGAAATTTGGGACTCCAGGAACCCAGACTCTCTTTCCCCCTGGGAGGTCATGCGGTCAGCTTGCTGTGGAGACAGGGTGGAATGAGGCCTCAACTCTGCCTACCCATGTAAGGTCCTGAGAAGGAGCCCCTCACCGTCCAGCACCCCCGAGGATTTCATTTTTTTTGATTGGGGCTAGGGCAGCCCTCCAAAGTGCTAACCATCTCCCTGTGTGTCTGGCCCTGGATGCTCCAAAATCTTGTCCGTACTCTGGGCTTCTCCTGTCATTGTACTCCTGGGGAAAGCTGAAGCTTAGGGAAGGGTTTGGCTGAATTAGTGAGTGTTAGGACTGGGAAAGTTCTTAAAGACCTTTGGATGCCAACTCATTGTGCAGCAGAGCAAGCTGAGGCTGAGAGATGCAGGTCACTGGCCCAGATGGGGAAAAGAAGGAAGGGCCTTTCAGCCTTTGGAAGTCTGAGTGGTGAGGAGTGTGGCTCTGGAGCCAGCATGCGTGGGTCTGAGGTCCCCTTCTCTATGGTCCTGCATGGCCTTCCACAAGTCACCAACCTGCTCTGTGGCCAGCCGTTCCAGCTATAATAACAAGGATGATTTGAGGATTAAATGAGACAGAATGATCTTTAGTAACTGGCATACAATAGGTTGCAGCAAATGACCTTTCCTCTTCCATTCTGTTAACTAAAATGAAATTAACAAGGTTTATACTTTGGAAAAAGGAGCACTTTATTTCTCATAAAGGGTAGCAGCCTGTTGGGAGGCCATTCCAACAGGTTAGGAAACTGATTCTCTGCTAGACATCAGGCAGAGAATGTGCTTGAAGAAAAACAAAAGGTAACAGGATTTTATATTGAACAAGGTAGTCACAGATATAAGCTATAAGGGTAGCTTATATTCAATAAGCTATAGGGGGAGTTCATGAATATTTATGAAGGAAAATCATGCATATGAATTGTGCTTTATCTCTCCCATCCTATCATGGCTAGGAACTCAGTTTTAAAGTGTTTCTGGGATCCCCTTGGGTGAGAGGGGTCTGTTCAATTAGCAGAGGGCTTAGGATTTTATTTTTAGTGCACAGTTCTAAATCATCCTATCTGGTTCTTCACTTTTATCATTTATTTGGTGCTCCAAATATTTCACATCTCTTTTCACCCATTATTTTTAGTTATAAAAATTTTCATATGTATAGAAAAGTTGACACGATAAACTCCCTAAATTCCACAATGAACACTTTGGTATGTATGTCTGTTTCATCACATTTCCGTCTTATTTGTTGATGCATTTCAAAGAGAATTGAAGCATGTATTTCATTAACTAGAGCTTGGTTCAGATCACTTTGGAACATGCAGTCACAAATGTCCTGACTCAGCCCAGAGAAAATGCAGGGACTGTTATCCCACATTTGACAGCTGAAGAAAAAACAGGTTCAGAGCTGAGATTCCTGGTCTCCAGTCACAAAATGAGTTGGAAATGGCAGAAAGCAGAGTGCTCTACAAAAGCTGAGAGTTGCTATATAATCATCATCATCATCATCCTCATCATCTCACTGAATATCCTTCCCCACCCAGCAGCCCTTTGGCCATTTCTCTGCAGGTGTGTCTCTTCAATGGGGTCCTAGCTCTCAGGGTCTTGACTCCTTCTCCACCCCTGTCCTACAAGCCTACTGGCCCTGCCCCCTGAGTCTTCAGGGAGGCTGCCGGGCCTTTGGCAGAAGGAGGGGTAGGCCACACCTCCAGACAAGCCCCTGCCCAGGTGCCTGTGCCCTGTCCAAGCCTGGCCCGAGCTGGGTAAAGTGCAGCCTGCAGAGCGCCGCAGGGGTTAAAGGAGGCGGCTGCTGGCAGAGGGGGCCGACTGCTGGCTGACTCCGGGAAGGAGGCGGTGCACCGCTGGCCCGCCCCACAGCCGGCCACTGGTTGGAACCCAGCTAGCTGAGCCCTCAGCTCAGTTGCTCCCAGCAGTGGCCCTGGGACCAGCTCTGCTCCTTGCACCCGCTCCCTGCCTGGACACAGTGCTCACTCACTGCCTTCCTCTGGACAACCAGCTTCTTGCCAGCCACAGCTTTTGCCCCAACACTGGCCACCACTCGGTCCAGGGAGTCCTTTGGCACAGACACCCACCCCACTCAGGGGCGCCCCTGCAGGAAAGGTGAGTGTGTGTGTGAATGTGTGTGTGTGTGAGTGTGTGTGTGTGAGTGTGTGTAGGGGACGGAGCCGGCAGGGCTGCTGGGCGGTTGGTACTGACACTGGAGACCAGCCATCAGGGTGTAAATTCGGGGCAGGTGAGGTCAGCCTGCCTGGTGCCTTGTCCCCGGGCTGGGCAAGCCCCTCAGGGGTCACCCTGTCAGTCCCCCATCCTCAGATGTTCCTGTGTTGCTGGCAGGGATGTCTGGGGTGGGGCTGTCCCTGTGCTGAGAGAGCCACCAGTCAGAAGGAGTTGGTTTGCTGGGGAAGGTGCTAGTGTCAGTGGCTGCTTGGGACCGAGGCCAGCTGGGGAGTGGGGACACAGGGACCAAGGGAGGGTGAAAGTTGGGGTGTCTCCTGTGCCACCTGCCTGTCCATGTCAGGGGCCTGAGTATTGTTTCCTTTTCATTTCCTTCCCTGCCACCCACTGGCGCTGCTGTCAGGGCGCCTTTCTTCCCCTTGGGGCTCTCTTTGCTCCCAGAGTGCTGACCTGGGTTGCAGGGGGGCTGGCGGGCCTGGAAGGGCTGAGGTTCAGAGCCTTCTCCCCCACCCACTGCTCAGTGTGGGCACAGCCTGGCATGAGGGCCCCTCTGCTCTCCCCAACCCCCAGCTCTTGCTCCTTCCTCACCCCTCTGGGCAGAAATGGCTAATCCAGGTGGTTAATGAACAGACACGGGCAGCTGCCTCCCCACCCCCTGCACCCTCCTCCCCTCCTCTGACCTGGTATTCTCCTGCCTCCCCTTCCCAGGCTGGGAGTCCCTGCAGGGTGACCTCAGTGTCTGCCCCCAACCCCAATTCCTGACCAGGCAGGACTGCCCGCCCAAGTGTCTTAGGCTGGCCACTGTGCTAGAAGAGGAAACTGGGAGGGGTGGCTGAGGGGGTGACCCAGGGAAGCCTGCTGTGCTCCCAGGCTGGGCTCCTCGAAGGGGGCTGGGGTGGGGTTGGGGACAAGGTGGGGAGGGGCAGACTCAGGAGGACAGAAAGGCAGGTGGCTGTGGTGGGAACAGGAGGGAGAACTGCATACTAGGGTTTCAGCATCTTTGGGGAGAGAGGCTTCTCTTGTGGAAGCCCCAGCTGTCCCTCAGTGTGCAGAGCAGAGGAGGGTGGAGGTCTGAGGGGGGCACTTTCTCTTCCCTCTGGATACTGCCTGGGGGGTGACCACTGTGGCTCAGTCATGACCTATAATCCCACCTGCCAGCTGGCGGCTTCTGCAGTCTCCCCTACCCCAGCTCTCGCCCAGGACCTCAGAGCTCGCTGCAGGGGAGGCACCTGCCTGACACCTCTGGCCCAGGGGCTGGGAGGGAGGGAGAGGATCTGGATTGGGATGGAGAGTTGGGTGGGAGAGCCCTATATGGGACCAGTGCTGGGGACCCAGCTTAGGGGTGGCCTGGCCCCTGCTGCCCAATGAGGGCAGGGAGCTGGAGAGGAGTGGGCTGGGGCCAGGCTGGGGTCTCAGCCAGTCCAATGTGGCTGCCAGAGCTGGGAGTCAGCACCTGCATCTGGAGCTGAGAGTTTGGAGTGATTGAGGTGGGGTCCTGGGACCTTCTGCTCCTACCCCCTGTCCCTTCTCCCTCCTCTGCTTCTGCTACTTCTCTTCCCTTCGAGCCCAGTGCAGAACTCCCCACGGGGTGGCCACACCAAGAAAGATAAACCCAGAGACGCTGGTGGCAGGGTGGAGTGTGGATGGGGTGGGGTTCATGAAGGTTCAGGGGAGACGTTACTGACTTGTGACCATCTTCTGGTCTCTGACGTGTTGCGCCAAAGCATTAGAGTTTGGGAACCCTCAGCATCCTGTTTCTGCTGAGGTAGGGGCAGGAAGCAGAGTGGTAGGGGGCAGAATGGACTTTTGCTTGGTTGAAAGAGAGGGCCCCAGAGGTGGAAGGCTGGCTCAGTGAAGGCAGAACTTCCTAAAGCCCCTGGGCAGTCAGCGGGAGTATGGGCTGCCTTGTAAGGTAGTGAGCTCCTCGTCCTGGGGGGAGTTCTGACAGAAGCTGGAGAAGGGCTTGGAAGGGTTCATGTGCTGGGATGTGGTTAGCGGCGATGACCTGGAAGGTCTCTTGGGACGCCGAGGGCCTGGGATTCTTGCAGCTGGGGAATTCTCTAGCACCAGAATGGGGGATCAGGAAGCTGTGACCTCTGGCCTGGGGGTGGGCACAGAGAGGACTCACAGGGTCCCCTTCCTCCCTCCCACGTTTGGAGAACAGAGAGCTTGATGCTCTGGCCTGGCACTGTGGGCCACCCACCAGGTCTGCCCCAGCTGCTTCCTGCAGAGGTTCTGAGTTCTTCCTATTCCTCTGGGCCCACTCTGTGCCCGGCCCTGCCGGTTAACTCCTGAAGACCTGGAGCACACGCGTGGGCCGTGTGGCACAGCGGAAGGGACATCCAGCGCCACAGCCCCTGCCCCCACTTGCAGCTGGAGCCCCTGCTCTGCCATGGGCTCCAGGGCAGTGTGCATGTCCGGAGGGTTGGGCACCTTGAGCCTCTGCTGAGTTTGGCCTCCGCTACAGGGGCCCCCTGGCCAGCCAGCCTGGAGATGGTCAGCAGAGGACAGTGCCAGGATCCGAGGTGCAGAAAACCCTGGGGCGGGTCTCACCTGACCCTCAGTTTCCACATTTGTAAATAATGCAGGGTTGTCAGGGAGGCTTGAAGTGGTTTGTGTAACTAGCTCGGTGGGGGCGGGTACAGACCAAGGCAGTTGATCTCAAGGGCCTCTCAGGAGCTGGGAGCGGGTCACCTCTCCAAACCTGTTTTCCCTGTGGTGGGCAGTGAGAGGAGCAAGGGTGGGGGTGGGGCCAGGGAGTTCCCAAGCCCACATGCAGGCAGGTTTGGGCTTCCTGTGATGGAATGTCCTTGTGGGCTTCTGGGGTGGGCTTGTGACCCGCCCTGGGCTCCATCCTTCCTACCTCCCTGCAGCCTCTCCTCTTTGGATGCCCCGAGCAGAGAGGGTGGAGCGGGAGGCAGAGGTCACCGCACTCAACCCCCCCAACTCCAGCCAGGGCAGCCCCTGTTGCAGTCCTGGCTTTGTCTGAGGTGGAGTCCTGTCTAACCCTAACTTCAGCCCCTCTCTCCAGTCCGGGACTAGATGAGGTGCTTAATTAGGGCACTCTGCCCTGGGGTTTGAAAGAGACCCCGTGACGGAGGGTGCTATGAGCCTGGAGCAGCCAGGGCGGGAACCGGGTGGCCAGCCAAGCTCTTGGCTGCAAGTGGTTCTGGCTTGTGGCTTATTTCTGGGGCCATGAGTCTCTTTGGCCTCAGAAAGGAAACTGAGCCCCAGTGAGGGACAGGTTTGGGGGTGCGGGGTGCGTAGGAGACAGGCGGTAAAGCCATTCCAGGTACTGGACTCTGACAACAGCACATCAGAAGTGGGTGTGGCAGTGGGGGAGGGAGAGGGTGGTTTTTGGAGAATGGAGAGGACCGTCCCAGACTTTGTCCCCAGCACTGTTCCCTGATGGCGTCTGGCTTGGTGGCTCCCTTGCTGGCTGGCTCTTAGCTGTCCAGGGCTATTAGGCATGCAGAGGTGTGGGCACAAGTGAGCTGGAACAAGGGGTGGGGTGGCGGGGGGCCTCCCTGAGTGCCCCCTCCATTATGCAAGGTCATACCCGGCCCTCTTCCCTTTCCTTCTTTCCAGTCGCCAAAAACACTTTCCCATCCCCGAGGAGGAGGCCGCAGGAGGCTGGAGACCCCCAGCGCAGCTGGGTCCCAGGCCTGCCTCTACCCAGGCTGCTGGCCTTGGCCGTCTTGCTACTTGCCCCCAGCTCACTGTCCTTCGAGGAGGGAGGCTGGTCTCTGTGGAGTGGGAGCCAGTATGGGAGGGGGGTAGGTGGGCCCAGGCCAGTCCCTGGCGCTGCCTCCTCCAGGGCTAGTCTGGGCTCTGTAATCCCTGCCTTTTTAGGGCTGAGCCTGCAACTCAGGCCTGGGTGTGGGAGGCAGGAGGGACTGGCCCAGAAGGGCGGGTTCCGGGGAGCTGGGTGGGGATGAGTGGTCAGAGGAGTGCCTGGGTGGAATCCAGGCCCTTCTGCCACTATGGGGCTCCCAGTCCTGGGTCCGGTTCCCCCAGAGGCCCTCCTCGGCCTTCTCCGGCAGAGACTGTGGCACCCCTTAGCTCTCTCTGATCCTTGCAAGTTTCCCATGGGCTCACCTGTCTCCTAGCTGGATTACAAGCTCCTTGAGGACAGGCCTGCACCTTTTGCCTCCCTGGTGATCCTTGCTGTGCCTGGCAGAGTGCTGCTCAACACAGGTGACTGACTCCTCGGGGGCCCAGGGGCGAGGGATTTTGACAGGGCCTGGTGAGCATTTGTTAGACTCGGATACGAGGCTGTGCTCACCGAGAGGTCCATGGCAAGGCAGAGAATGAGAGTCTGGAGCCAGACTGCTGTGACTCTGCTCATGATAACTCCTTTTATCAGCTGTGTGGTCTTGGCAAGTGACTGGATCTCTGTGAGCCTCAGTTTCCCCACTGTAAAATGGGATAATAGTACCTGCTTCCTGGCGTGGTTGTGAGGATCAAATGAGTTCATTTGTTTAAAGCACTCTGAGCAGTGCACATAGTACGTGCTCGATTAAGGTTAGTAATTGTCATTATTATTGATGGTGTTGGTGGCCTTCTTCCAGGACCCCAACTGTTGGTTGACTCTCTTGTCATGGTTGTCCCATCCCCAAGATGGGGAGAATTATGGGACCAGAGTGGAGGAGATCTTGGCATCATGTTCCCTTAAGGGTTCCAGTATCAGATCCCAGAGAAGAGTCTTCCTTTCCCCCACTGTCTCTCTTTCTCTGTGATTAGGGGGCAGGCAAGGAGCTAGAGGCCTTGTCTGCCCAGGGAGCTGATGCTGAGCTGTGTTTATGGAGCGCTCTGAGAAACTTGCCATCACCGTAAACAAGATGTGTTACTATAAACCAGCCCAAGCTCCCTTTCTTGGATCCCATCCCATCGTGGATGAGAGTCACATCATTGGAGACTCCCAGGCCTGGCAAGGACCTGGCCTGGCCTCCAGGCAGGCTACCCTGGACCTTGGCTATATCCATAGAGGAAGCACCGACATTTTAAAGTAGGATCCCCAAATAACTGCTCCAAATTATTGTCTTATACCCTCTAGGTCTCCCTGTAATCTAACTTGCATTCTTCTTACTGTAACTTTAGTTCAGTCCCTTGTTGGTAGGGGCTGGGGAAGAACCGTGTCCAGCCCTTCCTGCATGCCATATAAGCTGAGAGCTTTGAACCCGTGGTAGGGTAGGGCTCCTGGCCACACTCCCTCTCCATCCTAGTTCTTTGCCCTCTCTGGGGTCCTCCGTTTTCCAGTGCCCCTGACATTCCTCATTAGTAGGGGTCAGCCCACAAGGCCTGCCAAGCTACACTCTCCACCCAGCCGGTTCCCACCCAGGGAGGCTGGGGCTGCTCTGGGTTGGGGGTGAGCTCCATTTCCGGATCCCTGGCCCGCCCAGTTGCAGCTGTAAAAGGCATTAAGCTTTTTTTTTTGGAGAAAGAATGGGCTTGGGTTGATGAAGATGACAGCTGGGGAGGTTCCTGAGCTCAGCCCGGCCCTATCTCGCTTCCCCTCCTTGGCCCCTGCTCACCTCTGCCCCATTTCTAGACCATTGCTCTTCTAGAGGTGGGCCTCACCTTTGGCCCTTGACCTTGACCAGTCAGCTGGTCTACAACCACTTTGTGGGAGCAGCCTGGGGGTTCAGTACTGGGCTCGGTGCTGACATGGGAGTGGGAGCAGGGCTGAGGGCTTTAAGGGAGAGTAAGGGACGCTCTCCGCCCTGGGGGTCCCTATTTTTGGCCAGTGGGAGAGTAGTGCCCTTCACGTGGACAGATCTGAGTCTGTCCCTGGCTCTGTCCCTTGGCTCTGGATGAGTCCCTTCTGAGTCCCTTCCTTCACTGGGCCTCAGCGTCCTCACCTGTGAAAGGAAGGGCTGGAGGGGTGGAGGGTCTGTGAGTCCACTTCCCTCAGTCCTGCCCTGGTCCCAGGCTGCAGAACTTCACCTTGGATTGACCTTGCTTCCATCCCCGCCCCGCCCCCACCTCTGGCAGTCGCTGGCAGGAAGTCCTGCTGATTAGGGCCCTAATCACCGGCTGAGACTCCCAGAAACAGCAGAGCTGGTTGAGTGAGAGGGGCCGCCAAGCCAGGAAGGGGGGCTGGCATGGGAGAAGCCTCCACTCAGGGATGTGAGCTGGGGTGTCGGGCTGTGACGGGGGGCACTTGATGCCTGCCTGTGACTGGTGTCCAGAGGTGGGCTGGCCCCAGGCCTTGGCTTCCTGGGGCAGCACCCATGCACCCACTGTGGAGGCTGCGAGGCAGCGACCGCGTCCAGCTGGGCCCTGGGGCCTCCCGACTGCTCACTCTGGAAGCTTTTCAGGGCACCCACCTTGTGCCAGCCAGGCAAGGTGCCAGGTATGGATCTGGAAAGGCCAGGGAGACACAGTCCAGTGGGAGACAAAGGGGAGTAGACTGAGTGTTTCTGCAAAATGCAGCCGGAATGTCAAGCAGGAAGCTGGAGGAGTGGAGAAGGCTTCAGAGAAGAGGTGCCATTGAGATGTGGTTTAAAGGTTGAGAAGGAGTTTTGCAGGGGGGAAGGGGTGGCAGAGGAACAAAGAGTTCTTCAGGACAGAAGAAGGCACGCGCAGAGGCGCAGTGGTGTGCAGGTAAGCATGGATAAAGTAATGGCTCCAGCCCTGCATTAGAGGCCGACAAGCTTGGGTCTCCCTCCCAGCTCCACTGCCTGCCACCGGTGGGACGTTGGTCTGAGCCTTAGTGTCTGCATCTATAAAATGGGGTTACTATTCCAATCCCGCAGTGCTATGGTAGGGATGAGACCCAACACTATTTGTGAAGTGCTGAGCACAGTGCCTGGCGCAGAGCAAGCCCAGAGTATATATATAGTGGCTTGAAAATGGCATGTGTGGGAAAGGGCGGCTTCAGGGACAGCCTGGAGGTGTTGCCTGGGGCCTGGGCCTGGGGGATTTTCTGGGCTAGGTTAAAGAGGGGAGCAGCGGAGGGTTTTAATATAGAAGAAACATGATTTAGGAAAGAAATTAGGGAAGCTGTGAAGGCTATACAGGCCGCAACCTAGGACCTGGGTCCCTGGAGTTCTGTGTTCAAATTCCTCAGCCCTGGGCCTGAGAAATCCTCTCTCAAGTCACTTCATCTCTCTGATCTGTCTGGGCTTCCTGTCCACGTGCTATGTTCCCTTGGATCAGGTGGTCAAGGAGGCCCTGAACTCTCCTTCCTGGAGATCTTTCACTCCAGGAGAAAGCCCTGCTTGGCAAGGCATCACATAGGAGACTGGGGCTGCAGCAGGCAGGACCAAGGGTAGACTGCAGGCAGCTCATATTTCTAAGACCTCAAGAGGCTCCTTTTGGGGGCCTCCTATATCATCTGGCCTGGCACACAGGAGGCCCTCACTGTTGAATGAATAAATGAACAGGGGTGTCCCACAGTCAGTGGGGAGGAGCCATCTGCTGACTGCAAGTGGCCTGGTGAGTGTGGAGACAGGGGAGGAATGTTGAGTGTCTCCAAGGCCAGGCGCCTGGCATGTCGCAGGTGCTCAGGGACAGTGTGTTGATGAAGCAGCGGGGATTTCAGGAGCTGAGAGCAAGGGCCTACCACGAGGCAGTGTGGCCTGGGGGTCCCGTTTACAGACTCTGCAGCTGCACCAGCTAGGTTGGAATCCCGGCCCTGCCATACAGGCCATGGAAGACTTGCCAAACCGCCCGGGCGCCCATTCCCTCATCCGCAAAAACGTGGACTCAGATTGGGGTCTGGCGTGCAGGCCGAGCCGTGCAACCCTGGGTATCGCTGTTGCTGTCATTACTATGATGCGGCAGGGGAGAGAGTGGGGCCGGGGACAGGGGCTTCTCGGCTGGAATGAGTGCAGCTGCCCACAGGTGGCAGGGAGAGCTCAAGAGGTAGCTGTGCCTCCTCTGGAGGCTTAGCAGGAATCCGTCAGTGGCTCACGAGCTGCCTCCGCCACCACGCATGTGGCTGCTGCTGCTGTGGCTGGCTGAGTAGGGCTGAACTGAGCGTGGGAGCGGAGGCAGTGGCCAGGCCTGGATTCCAGGCTGGAGCCCTGGGAGAGCTGGGGCAAGCCAGGGTGAGGGGTGGGGGCCTGGAGAGGAGAGGTGAGTGGAGAGGAGGTCAGGACTCTCCCAAGTCCCCAGCTGGGACCCCAGGAATTCCTCCCTTTGTTTCCTGCCAGAGCGCCTGGCCTTTCAGCTCCGGGGCCTCTGGAGGTCCCGGGATCCATCTCCCTGCCTCCTGGGCAGACTGTTCTGAGTCTGTGGCCAGGAGCCTGATGCCCCTTCCCTGTTAGAAAGCGATTCCTCCCCAGGAGCCACTGCCTGGCTACAACTCCTTCCTCCCTTCTCATCTTGCCTTCAGATCTCCCGTTTCCAGTGTTCTGGACAAGCAGTGGCTTTGCAAGAGGAGGGAGTGACAGTCGACTTCAGGGGCCTGCCCTGGCATGGGGCAGAGGGAGGGGACTGTGTAGTGCAGTGGAAGGACCCATGGCGAGGGAGGTGGGTGGCCTGCTAGTCCGCCTCTGGCACTGTGTGACTTCAGACAAATGACTTCCCTTTTCTGGGCCTCAGTTTCCTCCTTTGTGAAATGAGACGTTGGCGTTGAGAGTTCTCTCTTTCCAGCAGTGCTGAAACTTTGCAAGTGTATGGATCTTTCTGAGCAGAGAGGCTCCCACTCTTGGGGCCTTTAGAAGAGCTGTCCAGCATGGAGGTGGGGGACCTGTAGTCTCTCCAGAAATCTGCTGGGATTCTGGGAAGGTCCCTCTAGCCCTGGACTAGGACATTCTTTGCCCAGTGACCACTCTTCCAGGCAGCTTGGTTTCTTGGAACAGAGCAGAGGGCAACAGCTGTCAGGGCTGAGCCGGCCAGAATCTCCCCACGTCTGTCCTAGTGACTCAGGTGGGGACGTGCTGGCAGTATTGGAGCTAGCGAAGCGAGGGAGGGGACCGCGTAGATCTGCTGGCTCCCCTCGGCCACCCTAGGGAACAGAGTGGGAGGAAGTGATGCGCTGGGGGCTGGGTGCAGAGGCAAAATGAGTAACAGTTGTGAGTAATGGCTCAGTGTCTACGCTGGGTAGGTGGCTCCGAGACGGCGCACAGCTGTTTGGGCTCTAGAAATGCTCCCTGGAGGCCCAGCCACTGAGTCACAGCAGCCCGAGCTCCGCTGTCCCTGTGCTGCCTGGAGGCTGGGGGTCCCGGCCGGCAGGGGCCCCTCGGGCTCTCTGCGGCCTCTGCAGCTGCCCTCCCACCATCTCTGCCCTCACAGTCCCCGGGCCCATCGCCGCTCTGCCTTGTCCTCTAGCATCCCGGCGACTTGGCATGCCTGAAGGAGTGGAGAATTTGCAGTCTGGCTGTCCTGGGTTCGAGTCCCAGCTCAAGCACTCAGAGCTGTGTGATTTTGGCCAACTGCTTCTCCTCTCTAACTTTCAGGAGCCTCATGGAAAAAAGGGATGTTTTTGTTTCTTGTACCTGGTGTTGAAAGGATTAAATGGGATTATGTGACCAAAGTACACGTGTGTTGTATGTGTTCATGTAATATGGTTGTCCCACAAGCCCTAAAGTCTATTCTGCCCCTCCTCACCCACTCCACCCCCCAAATTCCTGCTCCCCGTGCTTCTATGCCATAATGTTTAGGGGGATCATTCTCCTCTCAGCGGCACACTGTCATTGTGCACCTGCCCCTGCATTTCCGATGCCTCCTATCCAGCTCCTGCCAATGTGCCTTATCCCTCCCGCTGTCCCAGAGGCTGGGGGCGCTCAGGCAGGCAGGCAGTCCCAGGGGAATTCGCCCTTGCCCAGGCTGCGGTGGGTGCTTTGAAAGAAGCCCAGAGATCTGGGGGTGCTTCAGGGGCCTGGGGCTGCTCCTGTACCCCCACCTCTGCTGGCCCCTGCTCCCTCCCCCAGTCCTTCCCCCATCTGGCGCCCTGTCCCGCAGTCAGCTGTGCTCAGGGCCACACAGACCGCCCTGCCTGTGGGCGAGCTGCTGCGCTGGTGTGTTTCTGTCTGAGCCGCTGGGCTCCTCGGGGCGGGGCCGGAGCACCAGGGAGTGACTCTGCATCTGGGGCTGGCCAGTGCGCCGTGTGCCTCGGGTGTTCTGAGAGTGCTCGGCTACAGCACCCGGCTCCCTGGGTCTCTCTCTGCAGCGAGTTTCTCATCTGTCCATTTGAAATCCGCCCGTGTTTTCTGAGGTCTTCGGCCGCCCCTCCCTCCGCCCTCCCCCACCCCAGACCTGGATTCGGATGCGTGCATCTCTGAGGTCTGCCAGGGAACAAGGAAACATCGCAGGGGGGTGGATATGCGTCAGATGGAGCTGAACAATGCCGGTGACAGCCAGGCCTCCTCTGGCCTTCAGTGCTGGCCGGGTGTCAAGTCTCTGCTGCCAGCTAATTGGGAGTGTGAGGGGCCTTCCTGCAACGTGGCCACAGATGGATTTCAAGGAGCAACAGGGAGCTGGGCTGCCCAGCCCTCTGGCCTCCTGCTTCCGGAGGCTCCTGCTGCAGCCTCGTCCGTGGAGCAGATGGGGTTCCAGGATACCAGCCCCCGACGTGCGCTAATGGCGCAGGGCAGTTACACCAACTCCTCCTGTCGCCGCCTCTATGGCCAACCGTGGCCAGGAGTTTTTCAGATAACTGAAACCTATGCTGTGGGAAGGTTGACAGCTCAGAAAAAAGGAGGATGTTTTTTGATGGGGTTCGCTTGCCTTGTACAGTGTCCCAAGCTTGCTTTGACTTACAGTAGATGGAATCTTAAAAATCGCTTCCTTCCTCTCCTTCTGCTGTTTCTTCTTCTGTAAAATGGGGCTAAGAACTGAACCCCCTTCACAGGGTTGAGGTGAGGACTAACTGGGCTGAGATGCATAAAACGCTTGGAACGGAGCCACAGTAAACACTGTGCAAGTTACTGTACGCGGAGGGGCAGAGAGGCGCCATGATTGTCTCTGGGCTGAAATAGAAGGGAACGGACGTTTACCAAGCATGTCCTGTGTTCCGGACATGTTTACTGCTGCTGTGTCATCAGCTTTGTGTAGTACTCCCAGCCACTTGCAGGGTAGGGCTCCTTACCCCCATTTTACAGATGAGGAAGCTGAGACTCAGGGAGGTCGAATAAGGTCTTGACAGCTGGTCTGTGGCAAAACTGGCATTTGAGCCCACACCCGACTCAGTCCAGTGCATTTTCTCTCCCTCCTCTTGCCCTTTAGTTGGAAATTCATGGCCTCTTGGTACGTTCAGGAATTTGGAAATGAGGAGCCACAGACAGAAGGTGACAGATCTTACAGCACTGGATCTGCGCCCAGCTACCAGGCTTTGGTTCAGTGCAAAGCTGTCTGGAGTCAGGGATGAGACAGAATGACCTTTGGCAGGGGGTCCAGGGAACACAAATGCCATAAATAGGCTTTGAGGATATGGAATTTCCTTCTGAGCAATATGTAGTTGGGTTTACTGTCCATCTTGTTTCTTCTTCGGGCAAGCCTTACATTCCTAAAAAGAGAGGTGGGTAGACATCAGGAAGGACTTCCCGACTGTGAGCCCCATAGGGCAATGACACAGGCAGCTTAGGGAGCCTGAAGAGTCAACACAAATTTTAGGGATTTCTTCACATCCAAGATGTCTTTTTTTACATATTAATGTTTCTGAAATTGGAATGCACCTTATAATTGAGATGTGTACAATTTTAGTTTCAGAATATTTTGGGGGTACACACGTTTTGGTTACATAATTTGCTTTTGTACAGTTAGAGTCAAATATATCAGTGTGCCCTTCACCCAGATGGTGTGCACTGTCCCAGTTGGGTGTGAATTTACCCTTCCCCCACTGCCTGTTGCTTTCCGTTGAGTTTTACTTCCATGTGTGCACACGTGTGGTGTGATTGATTAGTTCCAATTTAGTACTGAGTGCATGTGGTGTTTTCTATTCTTGTGATACTTCGCTTAGAAGAAGCGGCTCCAGTTCCATCCAAGTTGTTACAAAAGATACTAGATCACCATTTTTTTTTTTTTTTTATGGCTGAGTAGAACTCCATGGTATACATATACTACATTTTATTAATCCACTCATGGATTGACGAGCACTGGGGTTATTTCCACTGAGATGTGGACAATTCGGATAGCATTTTCTCCTCTCCAAAGCTGTTATCCAATTGACTGTGCCCCGTACGATCAGTGGCATCCTTGAAATTAGGAAACAGGGCAGGAGACACTTGCAGTTTGCAAAGAACCGTGCAGGCGAGGAAGGGAGCGAGGTCTGTGAGCTGCTGTCCTGGCTGGCAAGCAGACGGTGGCCGGGCAGAAGGCAAGGGGCTGATGTCTGTGCGGGCCTGTGATGTCTGTGGGGGTCTCTGATGTCTGTGTGGGTTGGAGTGTGGCCCCAGCCCCAGAACTCTCATCTTGGGCCTGGCTCGGCCTCCCTCCCGCCCCCAGCCTGCTGTCACGCGTCCCAGTGGCTGGCACAGTCCTCAGCAGTTCCTGAGACCTTTGGCTCCTTGGGTTTTCCCATTGCTCTTAGATCATTTTCCCACGCATCCTTCCTGTGTTACTGTGCTAGCACAGCTCAGGGTCAAAGACTTCTGTCCCTTCGAGTGCTCATTTAGGGACAGAAACCCTCAGTGGTGAGTGAGGGGTGGGGTGGGCAGCTTCCCCCTGGGTGTAATTTCTGGAAAAACACATGGACTTGAATCCCAGTGAAATCACAGCCCTCTTATACCTCCAGGATAGCAGTGGCTGGGCTGTTTTATAATTCTCTGTTTACATGCCTGTCTCCCCCACTGGGCCACAAATTTCCCTCCCAGGCAGGGGCCTTTCTCATGCATCTCTGTCTTAGGAGGAGCTGGGAGCCTGGCTGTGAGGGGCTCAGTGAATGCTCTGTCTTTCTTCCCTTGCCCCTCCCGCTGCCACCAGAACCTTGACCACAGACCACAGCCCTTTTTCTTTGACTAGCTTCTAGGAACTTCCTAGAAGCTCTGTTCTCTGTGCCATAGGCACAAATGTCCCTTCTCCAGGCCGGGGAGAAGGGGTGGGGTTTTCCTGCTCTTTGCATCTCCGGAGAAGGCAACTCTGTGGCCTACATTCCAAACGGCCTGCTCCACATCTCCTTGTACAGAGGGGCGCCCGCCCAGGTCATCCAGGCCAGTCATCCGACTCCCCACTCCCCCACTCCTCTCCCTCAGTCCCTTGGCCTCTCTCCTCTGCTCCCTGCCTGGCTTTTTACTGCCCTGGCAACCGCCTCTTCCAGGCTGTACTCCTGGGCTGCAGCCCTGCTCCTCCCCTGTTCCTCTCCCTGGCTTTGGGGCTATGAGGCCACAGCACAGCATGTCGTGGCACAAGTCACCCTCTGACCTGCTTTTTCCATTTGGCCATGGTGCCCTCGGCCTAGCCAACTGGTCTCCTTGCTGTTCTCCCACCCCTGGCATCTCCTGTTCCTACCCACCTCAGAGGCCATGCTCCCCACAAAACCCTTCCAGTGGCCCTCACCTGGGCAAGGTGGTGTGGTCTTGGGTAGGGCCAAGGCTTTCCGCACTGCCAGAGCACAGCTTGGTTCAATTTGTATTATTTGCTGGTTGTATGACCTTAGGCTAAGAAAGTGACCTCTTGGTGCTTCATTTCCTCATCTGTAAAATGGGCTGATAGCTCCTAGCTCAAAGTGTACAGTATTGAGTGAAAGTGCACCTGAACGTGGTTGTCTCTGGCTGGAGCATGGGCTTTGGGGTGAGAGGTGAGAAATGGGACTGGAGAGGGAAACACAGCCAGGTCCCCAAGGGCCGTGACAGCCATATTAGGGCATTTGGACTTTATCCCACAGAGCTGGGAGCCATGCAAGGCCTTGAGGCAGAGCAGCGACACTGCTGGATGTGCATTTTAGAAATAGCTCCCTGGCTGCCAAGTAGAAAATAGGGTGGAGGGAGCAAGACTGAGGGCAAGGAGACCTGTTTTGGGAGGCTGCTGCAATAATCTCTGTGATTTGGAGGACTGGGGCGGGGCTGGTGTGTGGCTGGGAGAGGTATTTAGAGAGAGGAGGGGTAGTCCAGGCTTGGTGGAGGGAGGGAAGGAGCAGTGAATGAGGATGTCCAAGTTTCTGGCTTGAACAACTTTGGATGGCCAGAGAGTGAGGTTAGGGAGATGGGTGGGGGAGGATGGTGGGGGTGGGGGTGGGGGCATATGACAGGGGGCCAGGAAATAGCCGAGTGGGGCACGACCATGAGTCCAGGATGCTGGTGGGGGTCAAGCCCTGGCCCAGCCATGCCCTCTGACCGCTCTAGTCCACCATTGTCTTCTGGTTACTGTCCTGCCCCTGTCGCGCTCCAGCTTGCTGTCTTGTGCTCCTGGGCTGCTGCACAGTAGTGCTCCGCGCAGGTTTGCTAAGCCCAGCGCCCTTGACCTTCCTGCTCACCTGCGTTTGCTCCTAACCAGCCTCACCTCTGCCAGCCTCGCTGAGCGTGGGTGTAGGTGAGTGCGGCCCCTGAGCTGGGCCCTTGGGGTCTCAGCTGGGGTTCCCCAGCGGCCAATCATCAGAGAGGATGCTCTGCACCCAGTGGGGCACCCTGGGTGCACCCATCTGGGTGTCGCCGTTTGCCGTCTTCCAGGCAGCTCCGAAGGGGACCACCTTCAGTGGTGGGAGGCCCGCTGGTCCCACAGCTGGGTCAGCTAGTCCCTCCTCGCAGGGCCTTCTGAGCCCCGCATTCCGCAGGCTCCTGAAGGGTCAGGCACACCTGCACTCCACTACTCGTCTGGGTCAGGTGCTTAGTGGCCTTGTGTTGGGTCGAGCTGCTCTGTGTGTGGGCGTGGGTGTGGGTAGAGGTCGGGGGGCTGTTGCCTGGAGAGGAACCGCCCTGTCTGGAACGCCCATCTTGAGTGCTCTGTAGGACCTAGCGCCGGGCAGCGGGCCGGGTGGCCAGTGAGTGGGACTGAGAAGAAGGTCCCGAGACACGAGGAGGAACTGGGAGAAGCAGAGGCTGCTCGAGCTTTGGGGGCAGGTTGGTTGGCTCAGTGGTCCAAGAGAAGCATGACCCAGGAAGATTTGGGGGAGCAGGTGAGGGCTGGGGCCTCGGGGACAGTTCCCCGAGTCAGCCCTCTGGGGCTCCCCTGTGTCCTCTCTGCCTCACGCTCTGAGCTTCAGCTTGTACTGGGTGTGGGGAACGGGCCAGGCTCTGGAGGGGGACTCGGCGCTGGGACGTGAGCCCCCTGGCTCGAGGTGTCGCTAGGAACAGGCCCTTTCTTGCCTCCAGGAACTCGATGCACTTCCTTTCCTGGTCCTAGCAGAACTCTATATAAGGGAAGGAAACAGCCTGGCAGGCCGGGGAGCCTGGAGAGGCTGGATGAGCCCTGGAGAGGAGAGAGTGTTGGGGAGGGCACAGGCCTGGGTGGCAATGGAGCCTGGGCAGTGGCCATGTCCCCCCTGGGACCCCTCCTGCCCAGGGCCTGGAGCTCAGCCTGGGAGGCTGGTGTCCTCGAGCCCTGCTGGGGTAGGCTTCGTCCTCACGCCCTGCCCTGCAGCCTTGGCACTTTTGTTGCCCCCAGTGTATTGAACACCCTCAGGCCTGAAGGATCCTGCCTCCCACCTGGCTTCTAGGCCGACTGCCTTCCGCTCAGCAGTGCCTCGCAGGCAAGGATCTTAGTGACTACTGCCTCGACGACTACTACTGGCTGTTCCACTTTGGGCAAGTTGCCTAACTTCTCTGAGCCTATTTACCTCAAAAACTTGGCAATAAGATTAAATAAAATAATGGATATAAAAGCACCCAGCTGAGGGGCACACAGTGGGTGCTGCACAAACCCCAGTTTCCTTCCCTTCCATGTGCCTTTTGGTGTCATTCGAGGCGGGTGCCTGGAGTTGCTGGGGCAGGGATGTAAGGTAGGTGTCAGCAGTTACTTCTCTGGAAACAACTCGCGTGTCCATAGATGGATGAACGGATAAACACAAGGTGATGCGATCTGCACCGTAGCGTAGTATTCAGCCTCAAAAAGGAAGGACATTCCAATACAGCTACGACATCAGTGAGTCTTGAAAACATCACGCTAAGTGTGTTAGTCTGCTGGGGCTGCCATGACCAAATGCCACACTCCAGGTGGCTTAAACAACAGAAGTGTGTTTTCTTATAGTTTCGGAGGCTGGAAGTTTGCGATCAAGGCGTCAGCAGGGTTGGTGTCTTCTGACACCAACCTGTCCTTGGCTTGGAGATGGCTGTCTTGGCCTTGTGTCTTCACGTGGTCTTCCCTGTGTACCTTTCTGCGTCCTAGTTTCTTCTTCCTACAAGGACACCAGTCATATGGGACCAGGGCCCTCAGTGACCTCATTTTAACTTAACGGCCTCTTTAAAGACCCTATTTCCAAATACAGTCACATTCTGAGGTACTAGGGGTTAGGGCTTCCACGTATGAATTTGAGGGAGAGACATAGTTCATAACACTAAGTGACATAAGCCAGACACAAAAAAACGAATATTGTGTGACTTCTTACATGAGGTATCTAGAACAGGCAAACTCATAGAGACTAAGAGTAGATTAGAGGTTCCCAGGGCTTGCGGGGGTGGGAGGGAGGAGGGGAAATGGGGTATTATTATTTAATGGGTGTGGGGTTTGTTTGGGATGATGAAAAAGTTCTAGAAATGGATAGTGGCGATGGTTGTATTATATTGTGAATATACTTATTGCCACTGCATATACTTAGAAAGGGTTAAAATGGTAAATTTTATATTATGTACATTTTACCACAATTAAAAAAAAAGGGACTAGCAAGAAATAAGGAAAAAAACCCAACTTTCCCACTCAGTGTTGTATGAAATGCTGGACTCACAGACGCACGTGGCATTTGTTTTGCTGGGGGCAGGGCTGTCGGGTCCAGCCCGAGACCAGGTGGGCAGGGGTGTGGGGGGCTCCCCTGGAAAGCCGGGCAAGCTTAGGAGTTTGGGGTTTTATGTAACTGAGGCTGAGACATAAGGTCTTCCTTGGAGCCCCGGGGACAGGAGCATCACCCAGTTGGGGCCCAGGTCCTACCACCTGCAGCGCACAGAGGCGACAGGGGCCGTGGTAGGCTGGCGCCTGGGTTTTCTCTCGTTCCGCAAAGAGCAGTGCCGGAGCCCACAGCCCAGACCCCGCCTGCAGCTCCCCTCTTCCCAGCGGGAGCCGATTATAATCCCAAGAGACACAATCCTGAATGCCATGATCCCGAATATTGAAATCCTGAAAGGTCAAAATTCAGAAAATATAATTCTGGAGAAAATAATGAATAATTTCTTTAAAAGATATTTATTTACATTTTTAAAACGGGATTTAGTTTAGAAACATATAAAGATGTGACGTAGGACTCATGAGCCACTTCACACAATAAAATAAGCAATAAAACCTACATATTTTTGCAAGCATAAACACTCAGGTATACTGACAGCAGTCACACGAGCATAATAGCTATGAGCAAGTGAGCCATGTCCATAAAGAAATAGGTCAAAAAGGGAGCTGTGTAAGTGCATATCACTCTGGTTGGTAATGTGTGCATCCAGCTTTATAACTGCAGTCATCAGAAATACTGTGACAGACAACCTAAGTCTTCTGATGAGACTGATCAAAAACCGTGATGGGTGACCTCTATGTCACCAGCATACCAGACGCCCAAAGAGCCAAGACCTCAAGAAATTTTACCTTTCACAAATGCAGAGGTTATGATCTAAAGCCCTTCCCAGCTGCTGGACTCAGGGCAAGAGTCCTGGCCTCTTGGAGCAGTTTCCGTTTTTTGATCTGTGAAATGAGAGTGATTTGGTGACTTGGCAGGCTTGGAGGGTCTCTGAAAGACCAGGCATATGATGGCATTAGCCCCAGTGCCTGGTGCATAGTAGGTGCTTAACAAATGGCAGTGATTTTCACCAAGTGTCTCCTTTCCTCAGGCCTCGAGTCACTTCCATTCCCCCAACAGACATTTAGTGTGCACCTACTGTGTGCTGGCTCTGTGTTGGCACTAGTGTGATGAAAAGGACATGCTTCCTGCCCTCAGGGCACTTGTTCTGTAGAGAGGGAAACGATTATAGACAAGGAAGCACACACATGTGTAATTACAAATTGTAATTCGGTCTGTGAAGGCTGTGAAGGAAGAGAGATGGGGACAGGAGAGAGAATTGTGTGTGTGTGAGAGAGAGAGAGAGAGAGAGGGAGAGAGAGAGAAGTCTAAGGGGTTAGGGAGGGCCTCTCTGGGGTGGTGGGATTTAAGACAAAACCAGAAGGGCAGGAGGACACAGCTATGCAGACAGCTGGAAGAGGAGCGTTCCAGGCAGAGGGAACAGCCTGTGCAAAGGCCCTGAGGAAGAACTGAGCTAGGTGTCTGAAGGATTGACAGGAGCCCACCCCTGTGTGTGGCATTGGGTCCTGGCCAAGGGGGTCGGGCACAGAGTGAAGGCTGAGAGGAGGGCAGGGGCTAGGTCACACAGGGACCTCCCTGTTGGGGTCACCTGCTGTCCAGCGCTTTTAGACCTGCTCATCTTGGGGGAGTGTCCACAGTGTGCCCAGGGACCTTCGAAGTTGAGACTATAATACTCATGAGGGTTGCTGACGAGTGCCAGGCATTACTCGTGGTCTGGGTGGCTACCACTGTCACCTCCCTGCAGCACCCTCAAGTCACCATCTCATAGGCTTGCGAGCTAGATGCTCTACTGCGGTGCCAGGCACGTCTTTCCCCTTCTTGTGCCTTAGTCTCCTCATCTGTGAAATGGGGACAATAGCTCCCAAGGAGTCTGAGCAAAGGGCTTGGGATGTAGCTAAGCTTTGGTTAGTGTGAGCAAAGCGCCAAGTCCAGACGTGTGGCTCACTCACGCCGTGAGCGGTCTGTCGCTGTCACCGTTGCTGTCGATGGCTGTGTGGAAGTTGTGCTGACGGGAGAGCCAGCGTGGCCCAGAGGGTGAGGGCCCGTCTCTGGAGCCGGACTGCGGGTGTGTCCCCTGCCTCCTCTCGGCCAGTTCATTGACCTCTACGTGTCTCCATCTCCTCATCCACAAAATGGGGACAATAATTACAACGTTCAGGGTTGTTCTGAGAATTAAATGAGTTTATTCACACAAAACGCTGACAACAGTGCCTGGTGCAGAGCAGATGCGAGTATTTGGGGTTGCAGTGTTGTTGTTATTATATTATTCAGAGTGGAAAGACTGAGCACAAAGCCCTCTTACTCCCAGTGTCTAGATGGGTCACTGAGGTGTGCGGGGAAAGCGGGCTTGCCCACGGCTGCCTTTCTGGGCTCAGTCCTGCGCTACCAGCCCTGGATGTGAGCCGACGGCAGGGCTGGCACCGAGAGCCCCTGCCGACCCCCAGAGTCTGCCCCTCTGCGGAGGGAAGCTTTCTTGCTTGGGCCCCCCAGGGACAATGGGGGCGGTCCCTGCAGACACCAGGACTGCGGGGCCACAGGGCACGGGCCACAGGGTGGCAGGGGGCCCTGGTTCTCCCTGGCACATTCCAGGCTCCTGAGAGGGTGGCCAGGGGCCAGGGTGCCGGAGGGAAGGAGACAGCCTTTTAAGGAAACATTTCTCTGCTTAAAAAAAAGAGAGAGAGACAAGAAACACTGAAACACACAACAAAGTCAGTGGGCTGGCGGCCGGCGGGCCTGGAATGCACAGCTGTGGGCGGAGGGGGCAGAGGCCGTGGGGGGCAGCAGCCCCGAGGGGCACCTGGGCCTCAGGCCCTCAGGTGGGGGCTGGGCAGCGCCGCAGATCCAGGTTCTTAGGGGCTGCCTGGCCAGCACGCCTGGTCCTCCCTCTTTCCACTGCCTCGGGCTGGGTCTGGGACAGAGACCGCCCGTCTGTCTCAGAGGACCCCTGTCTGTGCTGCCCTGCCTCGCTCTCACCTCCTGTAGGTGGAGGGGCCTGTGGCAGGGGCCCCTCCTCTTGCAGCTGGGCCCCGCGTTCGGGTTCCCCGCCCGGCCCGGCTCCAGCTCAGAAGAAATGAACACAGCAAGGCTCTGTCCTGGGATGCTGCCCGCTCCCTGCCAGGACGTGAGGGTCCCATGTGATGGGGTGAGCTGGCAGAGGGCACCCTGGGGACCCGGCCCATGACGTTGAAACCTAACATGCCCCAGAGTGGGGTTTGGGGCTGTGCTGGGCAGGGACAGTGGTGTCCCCTATGGCTGAGACCTTGACCCGTGGGCAGGGCAGGCAGGGAGCCCTGCAGGCCACAGCCAGCTCTGGGCCCTGACCTTCCCGTCCCTCCCTGTCTGCTCCCCCGACACCCTTATCCCACCCTTGGGCCCTGTCCCTGCAGAGGCCTTTTCTAAAATAGTCGCTCATAGCCCCGTGCCTGTGTGTATCAAGAGCCCTGGGGTTCTGGGAGCGGTAGTCCCTGTTTCCTCATTATCCTGAGAGTTGGGCCATGAATAGTAAGGTCCCCTTCACATCTGGACTTGGGATCACACTGTCTGGATTCAAATCCGAGCCACTATCAGCTGTGTGACCTTGTGCCAGTTGTTTAACCTCTCTGTGCCCCCTGCACCTCAGCAGGGGATATGACAGTAGTCCCCACCTTACTGGGTTGCTGAAAGGATTAAATGAGTCAGCACGGGTAAAGCATTTATAATAATACCTGTCATGGCGTACATATACGATAGGTGTTGGATGTTGTTGTCGGGTTTTTTGGCCCATGTGATTCTCCTGGCAGTCCTGGAATTCTGTTGAGTACAGGGTGATAAATGCTAAGACTGCTTGGGCCTCTTTGCTGGAAAAAGAGCTGGGCAGGGAGCCTGTGCCATGAGTGGGTCTGGAACCCAGGGCCGCTAACTCCCAACTGCGTCACCCCAGAGCGTGGAGCACTGTCACATGGGCTGGGCTCCAGTGCCCTCCTCTGGGCTGGGGTGTCAAGCCCGGGGCACCCTTGGGCTGTTGGGACAACAGCACAAGCAGGAGGAGATGAGGCTCAGCCGGGCTGACTGTGGGCTTGCGCCATCACCGGCTCCTCCCGGGTGGTGGGCAGGGAGGGGCTGCCCAGTGTCCGCGGCCCCCTTTTGGCCGTCCATGGCCTGTGCCCAGACACCCTCCTGCCCGAGGGAGCGCCTCCCTCCCTGTGCCCTGTGTGGGCTCCTTGCCTGGTGTTCAGGTCGGGAACTGGAGCCAGGGCTGAGGACTGAGCTCCAAGAAAAACGTGTCCCGGCTAGAAAAAAGGAGCACATTGAGTCTCTGATAAATGCCCCTGCTAATTGTCAGGGTAATGGCTTGGCTGCCAGGCCTGGCCAGGGGAATGTTATCTCAGGGAGGGGAGCGAGCGGTCGAGCCCTCCCTCCCTTCCTCTCCTCTCCTCTCCCCCTCGCCCCCAGCCCTGTCTGGAGGCCCAGGTTGCCACCTCGTCCTCCAGACCAAAGAGGGAGACGAAACCCACGAAGGTCATAGCGCGCCCATAGCGGGCACTGCTGCCCCTCAGAGCCCTTCGCGCATATTAGCCACGCTCTGGCTTCCTTTGGAAGAGCTGGCAGGGGCGCCTCGCCGCCTGTTTCCTGCACGCTCCGGGAACCGCTGCCAGGGCCGCTGGGGGCCTCTGCGGCCCGACCTCTGGGTAAGAGCCCTTGGCATCCAGGAGAACGGAGGAGGCGACTTTCCGTGTTCTAGAGGTCTTCTGTAAACCAAACTTTACCATGGTGTAGAGAATTCAGAAAATAGAGCAAAAAATAAAAATCCTTCCTCTCGTTCGCTTGCCCCGCTGGTGTTAAAGTGCTGGTGTCTGACCTCCAGCGACCCCGCGTCTGCGCACTGCTCACGGAACTGTGGTCGTGCCGCACGTTTCACTTCTCCGTTCTGCGCCCCTCCCTTCCCCAGGCGTCACTGTCCGAGCGTGCCCCCTGTTCCCCAGTCTTCTGCAGAACCCTCAAACTGGACAGCGTCAGTGCACCACTGAGGGAGGGCGGGATGTGGGGTGCTTTGAGAAGAGATGCTCACCTGCCCTTTCTCTGTTCCTCCCACAGGTGGCCGCCCCCTGCGTTCCTCCATCCAGCCATGAGATGGTGGTGAGTGACAGCCCCCCTTACCCTGCCAGCCGCGCGCCCCTTTCCGCAGCCTCCCAGCTCCCCACTGGAGCTTTCTTTAGGCGGAGTGTGGCGTTGGGCAATAGGTGGGAGGAGGAGGGTCGACCTCCCTAGGCCGAAGCTGGACCGGGAGGAAATGAGTCATGAGGCCCCTTCTGATGAGATGCAGGGCCTGCTATTTCCAACCTTGAGACTCGAGTCCTTGGAAAAACCCATAAAAGGGCATCTCGTGTGTCTCCAGGCCTGGCCAGGTGCCTGCTGTCCCAGGGCTCAGAGGACCAGGGGCTGCTGTGGCATCTCCTTCCGCCCGCCAGTCCTGGGTCAGGCACCCTTCAGCTGGGGACAGGGGGTGGATGGCATGACCCAGAGTCCCCCCTCCAGGGGGGTTCCTCACACCCAGGTGGCCTCTGTTCCGCCTCCAAGATCCTTGGCTTGACCTGCTTTTCTGCTGTTCCTCCATTTCCCCCACTCCTTTTCCCGCCAGCCTGGGCGGGGCGGCCCCCTGTGAGTTGTGGAGAGGGCCCTGCTCCAGGCCAGGCTGGTTTGGGGTATTGGATGCTCCTCCTCGCCCCTGACCACCTCCCCTGTCAGAGGCCCTGCAGCTCCCTGCTGGAGGCGGGCAGGGCCCCGGGGCTGCAGAGGAAGGGGCTGCATGTGTGCACGTGTGTGCGTGTGCACGGGCATGTGGGATGTGTCACGGAAGGGCGCCAGGTAGGTGCGATGGATGGTGTGATGGATGGTTCGGTGGGGGGTACTTGTGGCGGTACTGATGTGGGCGGGGTCTAGGGACGAGGGCTCTCCTGGGGCCCAGGCAGCACTGGGTGCCCATGCACCTATGTGGTGCCTTGCTCAGTCAGGCCACCTGGCCCCTTATTCTGCTCCAGCACCCACGTGCCCTGTGACAACGGATCGGTCCCATCCTCTTGCTCTCTAGATCTCAGTTTCCCTTCCTGTCAGAGAGAGGGGCTGGACTAGGTGCTCCAAAGGTCCCCTCAGTGCTCATAAATATCCCCTGTCCCTTCCTCCCTGTGTGGTGTGGCGATGGAATGACATTAGCACACGGAAGTGCTCCAGGCTCTCGGTGTCACTGCTCCCTGCACTGGCTCGGGCCCTGCCGGGCTGTTTACCTTCTTTGCAGTGGCCCCTCTGCCCCTGGTTTCGCCAGGGTCAGACCCTCCTGGGCCTCAGTGCTGCTCCAGCTGTGGAGTGTTATTCGCAGAGAGCCCAGTCAAGGGTCATCTGACAGCAGTGGGTGTGGGGGGCGGGGTGCTGTGGGGAGAGGGGCCAGAGAGCAGCCTGGCTCGGAACCGCCAGAGAGGAATCGCTCTTGGCTTGCAGAGGGACACCAGGGGAGCCCGAGGAGGGCGGGTGGGGAGGGGTGAATGTTCATTGCTCATCATTCCTGCTGAACTACCACCTTGTGGCTGAGGACAGAATGTCCTTGGCTGCCTTGGGAGGCTGGGGGCCCAGGGTTTAGGGACCACCAGGCAGAAGCCAGATGTCTGGCTGCTGGGAGTCTCGTGAGCTTTGTTTACATGAGGAGGGGTCAGAGGTTGGGACAGAAGGGAATAGGTTGGCATTCCAGCGGGAGGGACGGCAGACGGAATCCATAAGGGACGCCTGGCTGAGAGGGGTTGTAGAATCTTCGAGAGTCTCTGTGATGTGCCCCATCTGTGCAGGGGGCTCTGCCCTTTCGGGGAGGGTGAGTCAGCCACCTGGCTGTAGAGGGGCCTGGCGACACCAGGCTGTGCTCCCAGAGGCTCCCCTACCTGAGTCAGAACTTCCCCTGCAGCAGAGAGCGGGAGTTACACTGCCTCCCTCGGGGACCAGCTCCCCAGCCCCGCTGTGTGGCCTTGCAGCATGGCTTAATCTCTCTGGACCGCAGGTTCCCTTCTTCAGAATGGGACTTAGTAATAGTACCTACCCTGCAAGGTTGTTCAAAGAATAAAATCAGCAAATTAATCCATTTAATTTATCTGTTTTCAAAACCCCTCAATGCCTGTCCCTCTTACTTGGAGCAAAAGCCCAGTTTCTCCCATTGGCCTACACAGCCCTACGTGACAAGTTTCTTCTGTTACCTCATCTCCTCCTCTACTTCTCTCTCATCATCTTCCTCTCTCCTCCATTCCCTCCCACCTCACTCACTCTGTCTCAGCCACCCGGCCTCTTGCTGTTCCTTGAACATACCCGGCCTCTGGGCCTTTGCATTTGCACACACCGATGCCTCTGGGCCTTTGCACTTGCTGTTCCCTCTGCCTGGAATACTCTTCCCGCAGGTACCAGCAAGGCTCTCTCTTGCCCAAGTCTTTGCTCAGGTGTCAGCGTTTCCCTTCCCCCAGCAACCCTGTCTCTCTTCCCTGCTGTCATTACCCCTTAGCACACGCCACCCTCTGACGCACGGTGCAGTTTGCTATTTATCCGGTCTAAGGGGCTTTGCCCAGGCCAGCATGCAGACTCTAGGAGGACAAGGGATTTTTCCTGTTGTGTTTGTTGCTGTATCTCCACCGTCTCGCACACAGTAGGTGCTCTATACATGTTTATTGAGTGACTGGAAGCAAGGCATTCAGCCCGGTGTCTGGCACAGGGCCGGCACCCAGTAAACAGGACTGGTTTGCTGACGGCGCGGCAGTTGAAATCTGTGTGTGGGAGTCTATGGGGGCGGCTGCCTTCAGCTGGAAGCTCTGTTGCTGTCCCCGGGGAGTGGGAAAGTGGCTCGGGGGAAACCGGAGAAAGTTTGGCTTCCCCTGAGAGCGCTCAGCACCTGTTTCCTCACGGGCGGGTGAGGCGAGGGCTTTGAACAGGTTCACAAGAGGGAGGAAAGGGCGGGTTTGTATTTTTCCTTCCTTTTCCATTCGCTGCCTGCCCTTCAGCCTCTGCAGCGCTGGTCCCCAGCCTCCCTGCCCCTCCCTGTCCCTCACACGGTGTGTCTGTCTGTCTGTCTGTCTGTCGTCTTTTCCCCATAGCTCCCTTTGGCTGCAGCTCTCCATCCGGCCTTCCCACTGATCTTGCTTGAATTCCAGCCCTGTGGGATTCAGACTCCTGGTCTTGGACACAGACTTTCTGCCCAGCTTCGGGCCCTGCCGGCCAAACACATTTTCCAGCCTGTGCCTGGGCCAGCCGGGGCAGAGTGGCTTAATCTTCAACCCGTGTTTTTGTCTTACTCAACAGATGTTGCCCAAGGCCTTGGGTAGCAGGGTCCTGGGGTCACCGCCCTGCTGTGGGTGCACTGGCGGGGCGGGGTGGAGAGCGGAGAGGGCTTGCTTGCCATGGACACCCCTGGTCCTTGCAAAGAGCTGAAGCAGCTTTTTTCAACTTCTGAAAAATGAGTCAAGGGAATTTCCTGAGGGTGACAACCACATGGAGTGGCCGTCAAGGTCGGCCGGACGCGGGCCTTCTCCACACACAGCCTGGAGCCCTGGAGACCTGGGCTGGGGGAGAAACAGCGTGCACACTGCTTCTCCTTGCACGGGCTGTCCTAGCCAGGGGCTCGGAATGTCCTCACAGAGTGACTTGGAGGTCTGGCGGTCAGGTGGGGGGGTCTGGAGGGAGGAGGTGAGGGGAGAAGGGGACCGCCAGGCTGGTTTCACCCATACCAGTAATAACAGCAACAGTGAGAGGGTCACCCTGTAATGGGACTTTGCATCTGCCGAGCTTTGTTTTGAAAGCTTCACGAAAATACACTCATTTAATCCTGATGACAGCATAATGACAAGGTGCCATGAGCCTCCCCAGTGTCACAGATGAGTAGCTGGGGCTGAAGGCCACAGAGCTACTGAAAGGGGGAGCTGGGATTCCGACATAGTGGTTTGGGACAACCGCTAATAATGACAAATGTTGCTGTTACTTGCGTGACACATACAGCTTTCAAAGCCGTTTTCACGACACTAGGCCATCAGGGACCCGCAGTGGCTTTTGCAGGATCCTGGGACAGCCCGAGTCTATTCTGGGTAGGCGAGAGGGGTAGATTGTGTCGTGGAGCAAACTGTGGCTCAGAAAACCTGGGTGGCCTGCTCACAGCCGTGTAGCCAGCAGCTGGCAGGCCGGGGCAGGAGCGGATTCCTAGTCTGCCTGCTCCCCAGGTGCCCTGGGCACTTGATCCTGATGTGAGTCCCTGGCGTTTGCAGGTGGCAGGCTTCTCTTGGGCCCCTCTTTCTAAACAGCTGGCTCTTCTCTTTGCCAGTGGGCCTGGGATTTGTGGAGGGTCTGTCCATCCATCTCACCCTCTAGTCATCCCACCAGTAACTCTCTTCTGGGCGCCTGCTGTGTACCTACTCGTTCTACATGCTGGGGCTGCAGGTTCTTTTCTTCCAGAGTCGTCAGGGTTTCCTGAAGGCAGGTGGGCATGCAGTAGGCCTGGAGCCACAGGGCGGGGAGGACTTTAGATACCATCTGGCCCGATCCTGCTCTTTTGCAGATAAGGAAACAGGCCCTGAGATTTTAAAATGACTCTCCCAAGGTCTCCCAGTATCAGATATGGGGCTGGAAGGCACCGGCTGTGTCACGGACGAAGGGAAGGGTGTGATACGAACTGGCACCAGAGGAAGCACAGACTCAGCCCTGGCCTGCTGTCTTGCTCTCTGTCAAGCAGAGTGATGACTAGTCGCTGTAGTGACTTTGCACTCCGGCCTGATGCATCACTCAGCCCAGGGAACTGGGCAGGCCACCGGTGGCCATCTTTGAGAAATCCTGAAAAATGGCTGATTTTCAATGGGGAGGGGCAAACTCTGGGCGTTGCATTCCCCAGAGGATGCCCAGCATGGGAGGGAGGTTGGAAATTGCAGTTTGTGCAACCCCTAGGGCTGCTTAGTCCAGAGAGGGAACATGTGGGATGGGCGCAGAATGGGAGCGAGACTATGTTGACATGGGAGGTGGAGGTTGTCACAAAGAGGAGGGGACCTGGGTATAAAGAAGCACCTTCTAATACCTAAGACGGCTCGATAGGGATGTTCTTTCATGGAACATCACGCACGCGCTGACACCTCTCAGGTGCAAGGCACAGTGCTAATGGAAGACTCCCTCCTGGGGGAGCTGCCCGGGTGGCAGTCCTCAGAGCCCACCGAGGTCCTGCCCCTAGGCTGGGCTGTGAAGGTACAAGGTCCCCGAGGTCAAGGCATCCTTGAATGTGCTGAACACCTCCCCTGTGGCCCCCACAGGGAGAGGCCCAAGTAGGGCGAAGGGCCCTGCCCTCCGGGACCCGGCTGTTTAGTGGCAAAGAGAGAGAGAACTGTGCTGTGGAAAGTAATTAGTGCCCGGCTCTGGGGTTCTGACCAGAGGTAGCCTTGGGGTACAGGGGAGGAAGTGACCCGTTTGTGGTGTGGGGTTGGGGAAATCGGCCTCCTGTTCCAAATCCAGTTTAAAATCTGAGCAAATGGAAGAGAGGAGGGAAGAAGGAGAGAGGGCATTCCAGAAGGTGGCAGGGCTGAAATGGAGAGGGGCGGGGCCTTGGTACCAACTGCTGCGTCTGACAGGCCCAGGGCAGTCTATCGTAGATGTCTTGGGCTAGTCTGCTCCTGCTGGGGGAAGAGGGGAGAGAGCAATCTTGTGCTACCTGGGCTCCAACATACCCTCGGTGGCCCTGGCTGGGGCTGGTGGCAGGAGCAGTGAGAGTACGGGATGGAGGCAGGGATGAGCGTGGCATGTGTGGGCCCAAGCGGCTGTGGGCAGAGGCTGCGAGCCGGGCTGCAGAAGAGATGGCAAAGCAGCGGGGTGGGTGGGGGAGCTGCAGGGGAAAGACCAGAGCATGGAGGAGTCTGCAAGCTGAATTGGGGAACTTGGACTTGATACCCTAAGCACTGAGGCCATTCTGGGTCCCTGGGTGGAGGAGTGACCCAAAGCAGGGCGTTAGAGCTGGGAGTCAGCTGCCAGCTCTGGGGTGGCTCAGCAGGGAGGGCTGCCAGGGGAGGGCAGGGCGATCCGGATGGGGCTGGAGGGGCTACGCAGCACCGCTGCTTACGAGAGGGGGTTGGGGGGGGCGTGGAGGAAGGCCTCAGGAAGCACAGCCTTCCAGTGCCCTGGCGCAGAGGGGGAGGACAGCCACATCCAGTGGGGGCCACGGCAAAAGGGGGCGTGAAATATTCCAGCCTGGCCCGGGGCCAGGGCTGGTGAATGTGTGCAAGCCGGCCGTGGTGGGGGTGTCCATGGTTGCCCAGCCTCAGCCAGGATTTGGGTGCCGGGCCCCTGGGGGTGAGTTGGGGGAGGGGCTGAGGACAGGAGTGAGCTTGCCAGTCCCCTCCCCTGGGGGGTGCAGGGAAAATCAGACATGACTTTCCACTTAATCACATCGGGCCTGTTGTTTTCCTCTGGTGGCCTCTGCCTGCCTGGGAGAGGATGTGGCCCCGGGAGCGACTGAGCCCATATACTCGGGGTTCCAGGCTCCGTCCGGCTGCTGGCTTCCCCTGCCACACCCCCTCCTGCCCCACCTGCTCAGCGCCCTCCCTCCAGCCCTGGCCCTGTGCTGCCACTTCCTCAGATGGAGACTCAAGGTGCAGCTCGCAGCCAGCTGGCCGCCCTCCCTGGAAACTAAGGCTCCTCATTTGCCAAGAGGGCTTCGAAGTGCTGCTTCTAGAGCCCTTGTGACGATTAAGCCAGGACGCCTTGGGAGGCACAGAGCATTGAGAAAGAGTCTTTCCCTCGTGTTTGTTATGGTCTCTGTTGATACTTGGCCTTCCGGGAGCTGTGGGGACGTTAAAGGAGGCACGGCTATCACGAGCCACCTCCGCCAGCCACGCTCCCTCTAAGTGCCCCGTAATGCCATTTCCCTGCCTGCCCTTCTGCTCTCAGCCCCCTCCCTGCATCTGCTTATGGCCCTATTTTTGGAACAAGTGAGCCTGGAATAACTTTCTCCGGGTCCTGGGTCTGAGGCTCCCAGCTCCCTTTCTGTGGGCAGTGCTGCGGTGACCTCACGGCGCACTGCCGTGGCGGTAGATGTGATGTCATGGGGTCCTTTTGGCCCAACAAACTGCCTGGATTCCAGGCCTCCCAGGGGACTAGAGAGGGGAGAGCTGGGTGGAAGGGGGCAGGGTGTGAGGAATTTCTGGACGGAATGTTCCTCTGGAGGCTGAGGCTGCATTCTGCCCCCCACCCCCCAGCCCTGAGCTCAGGCTTGGGCTCCCCCCACTACCCTGCCGTTTTCTTCCTCCAAACAGCAGCCCACAGAGGCATTTTTCTCAGCCCACCCTCCTTGCAGGCCACCAACGTGTCCTACTGCGTGAGCCTCTAGGCAGTCATTCCAGCCACCCCTCCCATCCTGGCCCCTCTTTGGGGCCACACAATGGAGGAAGGTACAGGCTTGTGTAGAGGGGCCATGCTTGTCATTTTTTGGAAAAAGAAAATTGAGGAAAGGATGTGCAGCTTCCCTGTCCACGCTGTGGTAGACAACCCCTCAAATTCAGGCAGTTCTGTCTGTTCTCTGATCTCGGTCTCTCCTGTTGCAGCCCAGTTGCTGCTCTTCCTGTGGGAGCGCAGTGAGGAAGACTCTCCTGAGGCCTGGGGCACAGGGACCGCTATAGATAGCCGTCCCTTGTCAGAAAACTTGCTCCCGTCAGGAGGGGCAGTTGATTAGGAGTGACAGGAGCTGACTAAAGGTCATTGCCAGGGAGAGGAGCCATAGCCTGGGGGCTGAGGGGAGCAAGGTTCAGACACCTGCTGACTGCCTGTGCAGCCTTGGGCAAGTCATTTAGTCTCTTGGGTCCTCAGTTTCTTCAACTGTAAAATGGGATAATGCTCCCCTTTTAGCGTGGTTATGAGGATTGATGATGGGGAAAGCAAAGAGCCTGATGCTGTGTCCAGGGCCCTGCTAGCACCTAATGAGTAGTTGTTCTTGCACTCACTTTAGGAGGACGTGTCTCCAGGCCAGTGCCGGCACTGGAGAGGGGACAGTGAGGCTCCCGTGGTGCAAGATCTGAGGGCGCGTCGTTCCTGGGATTGTCAGGTGCACTCGCAGGGCCTGAGAGTGATGCCTGCTTACGTTTTGTGCCCAAAGTGCCACACCCTGGTCCCTGCCTTGCCCCAGACACCCTAGTTTGGGACCCTAGGGCAGAGGGGTCCATGAAGAGCAGGGCTTGGCTCTTAGGAAGTGCTAGGTGGAAACCCTGCCACTTGCTCCCGAGATGGAGTCTGAGTTGTCCTGCCCGGAGGGAAGGGGGATTCTGGAAGGATTGCAGAGTGGCTGCCCTCACTTTGGAAAGCCTGGGGACCCATACTCTAGGCCTTGTCCTGAGACTCGGCAGCAGGTGGGGCCGGACGGAGGTGCTGTCCCTATCTGGGCTTCACCTGCTCCATCCTGCTGCTGCTAACGACCCAGGGGAAGGCCGAGAAGAACCCACAGGAGGCGCCAGCTAACCCTGCCTGCGGGCGGACTGGGGACCAAGGGCCTGGACAGTGGGGTGAGCTTGGCAGTGGGCTCTACACACCTGGGAGCCAGCCCCTGCCTTGCCATGCACCTTGCCATGAGGGGCTGAGCACATCCATCAGACCTCTCTGTGCCTCAGTTTCTCCACCTGTGAAACAAGTCCCTCAGAGCTGATGTTCTGCAGAATGGTGTGCAAGGATGTTGTGTTTGTGTGAATGTGTGTGTGTGTTGTGCGGGTGGGTGTACAAAGGTCCTGACCAAACACTAAGCAAAGATGGTGTTCGGGGCTTTGGTTCCAGAGGGTCCCAGGGG
The DNA here is from genome assembly GCA_008750895.1 of Mirza zaza. Lineage (NCBI taxonomy): Eukaryota > Metazoa > Chordata > Mammalia > Primates > Cheirogaleidae > Mirza > Mirza zaza. The sequence goes on from VSMD01065087.1 coordinate 114,941, forward strand.
TGCTGGCTGCGTCATGCCGAGCATGGTGGGGCGTTGGGGAGACAGTGCGAGAGCTTGCTCGGTTACTCACTTGACAGGTGTTTTCAGGGGGCCTACAGCGTGACAGGCACTGTTCTGGGCTCTGGGGGGAAGAAGGAACTTACATTTTGGTGGGAGAGACAGACTCAATGAGACAAGCAAGTCAATACATAGTACGTTGGAGCATGGTGGGTTCTAAGGAGAAAAATAAGCCAGGGAAAGGGTAAAAGTGTGTGTGTGTGGGGGGGTTGGGGCTGAAAGTACGGTGACAGTCAGGGCTGAGGGGGTCTGTGCCAGCCGTAGGAGCTCTGGGGCTGCTGCCTCACGTGGCCACAGCTCCCGGTGGCCCAGGGGCTTCTCTATGGCCCCAGCCTCCAGACCGGGCCTGGGGCAGGGGCTGCCTCAGGGGACCCTGCCCTGATGTTACCAGTCCCTTGCCTTTTTCCTTCCAAGTAGGCTGGCAGTGGTTGGGAGGCAGAGCAATAGGACTTCAGTCCCAGGAGAATGGAGTGGAGGGGGGAGGCGAGGAGGGCAGCATGCGTGCTGGGCCGTGTTTGCAAACTCTGCAGGATAACTCTGGTGTTTAGGTCAGGAGGGGTTTTTGGAAATTTTTAGCTCCTCGGAAAGCATCTCAACCAGTAAGTTGAAGGCATCTGATTGCTGGCAGGCGTCGCCCCGTGGCTGGCCTCCAGCTGGCTCAGGGGAGGGCAGGGGCAAAGGGGATGGTGCTCAGATGATCACTGGCAGGAAGAGAAAGTTTCTCTTGCACTGCTGAGGCCTGTGGTTTCTAATATTGACTCCAGCTCCCTTGTCTGGACCCTGCCAGACCCAGGAGGGGTGGGGCAGGGTGGGCCAGAGACGGCCCGGGCCTTGGGGACATGTGGGTGCCGCCCCAAGGGTGGAGCCAGTAAATAATAATGGTCGCTCATATGCACTGAGAGCTTCCTGTGTACCAGGCACTGTCCTAAGTGTGTTATGTGCTTTATTTCATTTGATCCCCACCAAATAACCCTGTGCAGTCCCGTTGAGGGGCAGCAAGGACAGAGTGACCTGCTCAAGGTTGCACAGTAAGGTAGCAGCCGAGAGTCAGAGTGTGGACCTGGCCGTCTGCTGCCAAGGCCTGTTCACTCAGCCAGTGGCTCTCAGAGTCACCTGGGACCTGCATTACCTGTAAGAAATGCACATTCTTGGGTCCCACCATAGGGTTCACTGACTCAGAACCTCTGGGCCAGGGCCAGGCACCGTGGCAACAGTCCTCTGGTGGCTCTGATGCGTACACAAGCTTGAGCCCACCTGGCTCGCTCTTTGCTGAGAGTGGAGGCTTTACCTGGAGGAGGTGGTGGGGCTCTGTGGGGGCTGGAGCGAGCCTGGAGCAGGCACTTAGTCTCCAACATGTGCATCCCACTCCGTTTTCGTCCATTCGTGGGAGGCTGGGTGGCCGACGGGCCAATCGTGAGGGCTTTGGGGTTGGGAGATCTGGGTTCGCACCTCAGTTCTGCCAGGTGGGTGCTGCGCAGGAAGGCCCCTGTGATCCCCTGTCCCGTTCCCCTGTTCCCCTCCTCCCCCCAGGGGACCAGAGCTCTCAGGGGGCAGGCAGTGGGGCCATCCCGCCCAACCCAGGGTCTCCACGTGAGCCTGCCGGAGCCCTGGACAGGAAGAGACAGGCGGGGGGTGGAGAGGGGCGGGGTGGGCTCACACTGCTGTCGAGCCCCCCTGCCAGGACGGGACCCCCCAGAGAGGGATGGGGGAGCTGGGTGTTTGTTGGAGGCTGAGGGGGTCTCCAAGAGCAAAGGGCTTACTCCTCAGCCTGGGGCAGGGACCCCTGGGGGTTTTCTGGTGGGCCCATTTGCCCTCTGCCCAGTGGCCCAGGGCCCGGGAAGTGGGACTCTGGGAGGCGAGTGGGTTAGGGGTCAGGATTGGGGCTGACCGGGGTGGGGGCAGAATGTGGATCTTTACTCCTCCTCCAGAGCCATCCTCAGGCTCCAGGTGGAGAGAGGATGGTATACAGGGAGGGGGGAGTAGGAGAGGTGGGCCCATGTGCCTCCCCTGTCTCCTGCTCTGGACTGGACCCCATCCCCAATCTACCATCCCAGGCTGCCTGGGTCCTGAACTGCTCCGGAAGTTCCATGCCCTGGAGGGAGGTCTGGCCTCAGCCTCCTGTCTTCCAGGCAGTCGGGTAGATGAGTCGGGCGTTTCCAGAGAGCACTGCTACCTTCGGCTCAGCCTGCGCTCCTCCTCCCTGTCCATCTTGGCCCACCCTTGCCCCCTGGTGCCCCAACCTTCCAGAGGTCATGGTGTCCATTCCCCTGTCTTCAGATACAAGCAGCTCATCCCTCAGGCCTGGGGCTGGGGCTGGGGGCAGACGCTGCGTGTTCTGAGACAAGACCCTAAGCCCTGTTTGTGCTCACCTGTGCAAAGGTTTGTTTCACAACCTTTCGTCGTGCTCACGTCCTTCTGCGCCATTCGAGGGCCCTGTGGCCACTTCGCTGAGTTGGAAGCGGAGCCCTGGCGACTTCTCCAGGGGTGGACCTGGGATAGGCAGTTTCTCCTCCTGTTAGGGGCCCGAGGAGCCCACCTTGCGGAATGCCTTTGCTGGGAAGCGCTTCTAGGGGTCTGGGCAGAGGAAGGACGGCCTCAGGGTGAGGCGCAGGATCCCTCAACAGCGGTTAATTGGTGCCTGCTGCGCATAAACCCTGGAGGGGGAGTTTTCCAATGAGTTGATAAAAATGTTGCTTTGAATCTACTTTGGATGAAGGTGGGACAAAAATCATAAGTAAAACAGTAGTTGGGGAAATAAGACATATATTCCCACAATGAGATGATACACACACCAAGGACCAGGTAAGTGGCAAAGACAGTGAGGCTGATTAGAGTTCAGAGAGGGGAGAGAATCATCACTTGCCAGGGTGGTCAGGGAGGGCTTCGTGGAGGGGGAGACCCCTCCATGCAGGAGAAGGGGGGAAGCCATTCTGAAAGCCAGGGCGCGGATGTGGGAATAAGCTAGGAGGGCCTGGGGCCAGGTCTGATGGGGACTTTGTGCCCCATGCAGGGTGTCCTAAGGGCGGGCAGCCTGGAAAGCCGCTGGGTGCCAGGACTCTGGCAGGCTGCTCACCCCAAGGTGGTTTGGGGTCACTCATTTAACTTCTCCTTATCTGTAAACTGGGCTAAAAGGTAATAATGGTGCCGACCTCCCTGATACTTGTGAACGAACAAGACAGTGTAAGTTGCTCCTTGTCACTTTTGGAGGGGTCTGAAGCTGAGTGAGTGGAGCGGCACAGTGCCGGGTGCTGAGTATGGGTCCTTGGGGGAAGCTTGTAGAACTGGATGGTTCTAGTGCTATTAAGATTGTTTTTCATTTTCCAAACTCTGTCGCCCATAAGGAGCCAGCTGGGTAATGACTGAGTCTTGGGGGCGTTCTGCCCATCGCGGCCACCAGCCCTGGGGAGAGAGCCAGTCCCAGGACTGTCTGCCCCGAGGCTCATGCTGTCTCTCCCTTTGTCCACAGCCCATCACCACGGAGACTGCACCAAAGAATGTAGTGGACACGGTGAGTGGTGGCAGGGGGGCGGGGCTGGGAACAGCCTGGGCAAGGGAGGAGGATGGAAAGTGGAGGCTGGATTTGGAGGAGAGTGAGCCTCTGTGGGTGGGGCATCCTTCTGGTAGATTTGGGGACCTTGTGGGGAAGCGGTAGGGATGCTAGTGACACCAGGCATCTGTCCCTGTGTGTTCAGGGATGGGCAGCTGAGGAGCTAGGCAGGCAGAGAGGAGGAGGCCAGTGGTTCGATGTGGACTTTTTTATTAAATATGCAGAATGCGGGAAAGCCTGGCAGCTCTTTCCAAATATCTTTCTGACCTGCAGAGAGATAGACAGTTTCCTCAAGGCCGCATGGAAGAGGAGGGGAGGAAAGTGGTGGGTCCTGAAGGGGGGAAACTGAGGTTAGCCACTGAGAGACGTCTCCTGGCAATGGCCAGCATGAAATCACAGGCTTGCAGTTGGAGGACTTGGGTTAAAATCCTAACTCTTTCAAGGTTCTAACTGTGTAACTGTAGGCAAGACATGAGCCTGCCTGGGCCTCAGTTTTCTAATCTGCAACATGGAAATAATAGTATCTCCCACAGGAATGGTCATGAGATGCAAACGAGAGGGTTTGGCTACCTCTGAGGGGCTCTTAGTGGACAAAGAAATGTTAAACAAAAACCAGAGTTCCCTCCTAGGCCTTTCTGCCAACTTCTCACTGCCCCCACCCCCCTTGACCAACCGGGCAGGTGGGAGGCCTGCGTGTCCTGTGATTCTTTCCCTGGACTCCCTTCTCTGACTCCCTCTTCTCTGTCCACAGGGAGAAGGAGCCTCCCGGGGTGGAAACACACGGAAAAGCCTGGAGGACGACGTAAGTATGGATGTTGGCGGGAGAAGGATGTGGCTGCGCCCTGGTGGCCAGGGGGAGCAGGTGGGAGGTGGCTTATGTCTCAGACCTGTCCAGTTCTGTGGGCCTCCCTGACCCCTCTCTAGCGGGCTGGGCAGGGGTCGCTCGGCACGCGGGGCCGGATTGCAAGCAGGCTGTTCACTTAAGGGCTGGGCCTCGGTCTTGGCTTTGGCCTCCATCTGAGCTGGATCCGGAGCTCGTTCGTCCATGACTTTGCCGGACCTCCATGCCCCAGGGTGGGGAGGGAGGAGAGAGGGCAGCGAGGAGCAGCTGCGGAAAGGGTAAGGAAGTGGGCGAAACCACGGCGAGAGGGACCAAGGGTGAGCTGGAGAAGGACCCCTGGGCTCTTAGGGGGTCATTGGACCCTGGGGAAGTTGCAGGGTCTGCTTCTCTGGAGACAGGAGTCTTTGGAAATGGCCGATGGCTCTGTGTGGCTTCCATGGCATTGGTTCAGGAAGAAGCTGGGAGATGGGCTAGCCAGTCCCCCTGGCCTCCTCCTGCCTGCATGTGGGGGCGGCAAATGGGCAACTTCTTTAAATATAAGGACCCCACAGAAGGGTACAGGGGGCTGTGCCAGGACCAGCGTTGAGCCGTGCTTATGACTGGGCTCTTCTGCAAGCCCCAGGGGCAGACCCCTGGCAAAGCGGCTTCCCCTTCTTCCCTGCTCTCTGCGACAGTGTGCCCTGGGCGGCCCCTCCATCCCCACCCGCCTGGTCCGCAGAGGAACAGGGAGTGGTTTTGGCGGTTGGCACAGGGGTGGGGGGAGCTGTTGAGGGCACGAGGCCCTATCATCTGACAGCTGCCTGACCCAGGGCGGGCGGGGAGGGCCCTGGAGGGAGGTGCGGGGGGAGCGGAGGGGCAGCTCCTGCAGGCAGCCTCGCTCCTGTGGTGAGCCCACGGCCACTGCCGCGGTTTCCCGGGCAGCCCTGCACACCAGCCCTGCAGAGCGGAGGCATCCTGAGGGCCCCTCCAGGAGCGGCAGGGAGCATGGCTCTCAGAGTAGCGGGCAAGGCTCTGTTGAAGGTACGCGAGGGTTCCTGCGGGCACAGAGTACTCATGTCGGGGAGGGGTCCTTGTCCAGGGTTGTGACATTTCTGGGGCTGGGGTGCAGGGAAAACTAATTTTTTGCGTGCCTGCTACTGAGGATGAACTAGCTTAGGGCGCTCAAAGCACGTAATATGTGCTCAATAAATGTTAGCCATTCTTATTCTTGCTATTTTGACTAAGGGCCGGGGACTGGGCTCGGTGGTTTTAGATCCTCATGGCACTCCCGAATGGCAGATGCTATGACCCCATTGTATAGATGAGGAAACCGAGGCTTGGAGTTGGAGGATGACTCCAGGAATGCCACTGCATACTCTGGACCCGCTGCTTGGATCTGGTGTTACCCAGGACTCCTAACCCTTGGCCAGGGGACAGTGATGGCGTGTGAACCAAGCCTTTCTGGCCAATGGTCTGGGCACACTTAGGAGTCAAGTTTTAGAGCTGCTGCTCCCCCCTCCCCCCCTGCCGTGTCCCCAGCCTAGGCCAGAAGGATCCTGTAAACTAGAGCCACAGCAAGAGAGAGTAAAGTTAGACACCATGAAGAACTTTTGCCTGTAAGGGTGTGTATGACCTTGGTCGTAGGGAAGAAAGAGGTAGGTGTTTGGTTGTGACTGGAGGCTAGTTAGTATTTTTTAGAAGAAGGTTTTGGTGATCCAGGCTGAATGTGTCTGGGTGGCGGAGGGGGTGTCTTGTTTGGATATGGAAGGAGGGACGAGATGGGTTTTGGAAAGGTGAGCAGGTGAGCAGGTTCCACAATGGCCTGCGTACGGCAAAGGAAGGCTCCCGTCACCCGTCTCAGGTTGGTGACCCAGGGTCACTGAGTCGGTCCCCTGCCCAGCCAGCCACTGGGCTGTTCTGCAGGCAACCCGAGTGAGGAGGACCTGTTTTCCAAGCAGCAGGGCCGCAGCCCTGGGCCTGCCGCTGCGATAATGTGCCTGTTTGTCGAGCTGCTTTCCTGCCTCTGGCCTACAGCCCAGGACTCACAGGGCAGGAATGGCTGTTTTCCTTTGACAGGGTTGGCGTGTAGTGGAGTTTGTGCATGGTGTGCTGTGTCGCACTTTGTTTTGGAAAAATCCAGGCCGGTGGGCAGGAAGGAGAGAGGAAGGGGTGTGGCTGGAGGGGTTGGGATGGGGGGGAAGGTTGGCCGCAGCCCCCAGAGGAGATGTAGGAATGGGGCTGGGCCCCTGACGTAGGTCGGTCACCGGTCTCCGGCTGCCTGACACGGCCCCTGGTGTTCTCTTACAGACCCTCCTCCCCACTGTGCCCCCCTGGGGACTTGGCCTCAGGAAACAGCTTTTCTTTTGGTCCAGAGCTGTTGTGTTTGGTCTGTGGACCTTAAAGGAAGGCAGGACTCTTCCCACAGAGGCTCAACTCCAAACCAGCCGCACCCAAGGCCCGGCGGGGGTGGGGGTGGGGTGGGGCGCGAGGTGGCTGCTCCTTGTGGCATGGCGGTGAGAAAGGTGGCAAGTAACAGGACCTAGGGTCATAGACCCTCAGCCACCCAGGGATGTCTGAGTGATGATCTGCTCCTGCCTGCAGTGAAGACCAAGGCAAAAAGAGTTGGCTGAATCTGCAGCAGGAAGGATAGGGGCTAGATACCAGGAGGAACTTCCTGACAGTGAGAAAGTGAGACACTGTTTTTTGGGGAGGCTGTGGACTCTCATTTCATGGTGGTCTTTCAGCAAAGGAGCGACTGTGTTTTAGAGGTGAGGATAGGAGAGGGTTCGGTTTGATGTCTAGAGTGTTGAATTACAAGTTCTATTACTGATCTTTCTTGGGAGGAGCTAGGAGGAAGTTCAAAGCCATGTTTCCTCTTGAATTCCCCAGAGAGGAAAAGAGTGGGATTAAGGCAGAGAGCTTATTTTTCTTTTTAAAGTAAAGTTTGTAAAGTCCTGTAGTAGTTCTCGCTAGGGGCTATAAGTGGAGTAGGTAGGAAACCATTGAGCACTGTGCTGTACCCATTTTACAGATGGGTAAATGAGACTGAGCCTCTACTCCTCACATGGCCTGTTGATGAGTATCATTGGCCATAGAGTATAAGCTCCGTGAGGTTAGGGACTTCACCTCCTTGGTCCCCTGGTGCCTAGAACATGACCAGGCACACAGCCGGCAGCACTTGGTGGATATTTGCCAAATGAGGGAATGAGCACAGAGACTGGAGGTCCAGGAATGACCAGACGCCTTGCCTCACTCCCACCCTGTTGTAAAAAGCCTGCGTGATTGGGCATGCTTCAAAAGGCGCCCGTCTCTAGCCTCGTGTGTGAGGTCACCTGTGTTTTTTGGAGCGTGCAAGTTGTTTGCTCACATGCCACCCCTGCTCTAGCCCATTGGCTGTTCCCTGAGTTCTCCCCGTGGGCCTGTGTGCACCAACACTCAGCCGTGTCACCGTGCATGTCTGCTCTCTGCCAGCAAGGGTCACATGCCCCCAGACTGCAGAAAACAGGAAGCCCCGTCAGTTCAGGGCAGCTCAGTGATTCATCAGGGGCTGACAGTCCAGCTGTTCGTCCCCCAGCCTCTGCAGTGGGGTCACTGTCCCGGGCAGCTTCCTCCCCCTGCCTCCCCTCCCTGGGCCGCCCGGTGGAGCAGAGTGGGCTTGGACTTTGCCTTATCACCTCTGGAGGCAGCTTGGCCAGACTCTATTTGGGCCAAGTTTTTATTTATCTTCCCCGGCTTTTTTGGGGTGGGGAGGCTGAGGAATGCGGAGTGTTGTAACGTTTGGAACAGGGCGGGGGAGAAACGGGAGCCAGGTCTCCTGTCCTGCTTGCCCTTCTTACCCCTGCACCCTCGCAGGCTCCCAGCTCCCCTCGCCCCGTTGCCTTGCCAAGCCCGTCTCAATGTGTCCCATTGTCTCCCTCCAGCCCCCGGGGCCTGGTCCCGTGCTCCGGCCACACCTCACGCCTTGGCTGTGCTTGTGGCTTCCAGTTGTTCTAAGCAGCTGTGGTGGCTTCCTCCAAAAGTGGCTGTGGATCAGCAACAGATGCAACCCCAGGGGCTATTTATAGCAGGGTGGCCCTGGGCCTGGAGCAGGGCCTAGGGCCTGGGGAGAGTCAGGGACTCCTCATCAGGGACCAGTGCGATGGAGATGGATGAAGTGTTGGGTTTCTGCGTTCCTCTGGGTCGGTAGTTTTGGAACGGCCTGGTTTTGGGCTTGAAAACAAACACAACCGCCCCTTGGCCTCCCCCCACCCCGCCCCCCTGACTCATGCAAACCCAAGTCCTGGGCCCAGAAGAGCTGTGGAGACCGAGAAACTTCCCGCCCCGACAGCCCCACTTGGCTCTTTCCTCCCTCCACTGACGCCGCTGCTCTGCTGGTCAGAGCGCTGGGGCCACGGAGACAGAGAGCACCGGCAGCGCCTTCTCCATGGCAGCTGGATGGAGCATCCTCCTAGGGGAGCTGCCCTAACTTGGGGCTCAGCTGAGAGCCGGGCCTCAGAGCCCACCCACCCTGCCTCATAGGTGCTGCCAGGCCAGGAAAGGCTTAAGGGGGGGATCTTCTTCTTGGGGCTCCAGTGGTCAAGCCCCAGGTGAGGGTGTGAACCCTGCCTGCCATCAACTTCCCAGGGACCAGCGGTAAGTTACTCCATGCCTCAGTTTCTCCCCTCTTTGGCAGATTGTGGCCCTGTCTCTTCTAAGAAGCAGCGGCAACTTGGTGGCTGGGAAATGCTGGGTTCTCGGAGGCACATGGGTGTTTGCAAGGTGGGGATGGGTTCAGAGGCTCAGGCTGGGCCTGGGAATCTAGAAGCTGGGTGTCCCGATTCTGCCTCCTGTGAGGTGACTGGAAGGATGGGGCGGCTGCTGGTGGTAGAGCAGATGCAGGGTTTTGATTTTCCATAGAGGTGAGTGTTTGGTTGTAACTACCCTCTAAGTAACTAGCCTTTTAATTGTACTTGATACCATAGCAACAAGAAACAATAGCTGTCATTTATTGAATGCCAGGTATATGCAAAGTGCCTTATATGCATAATTCCTTTGCATCCTGACTGCAAGCCTCTGAGGGTTGTCCTGTTTTACATGTGACAGTATAAGAGGCTCAGAGGGCTTAAGCGACTGGCAGTTTTGCCCAGCGGGACGCTGGAATCCGGACTCTGGGGTCTGTGGGGTTCTGATCCTGTGCTTTTACCCTTGGATCATCCTGCTGCCCTGGGATGTTCTGGGCACCAGCTTGGGTCCATCTACCTGTTCGTACAGGTCGACAGCGGTGGACGTGGAGTGGGCGAGACGGGGTAGCGGACAGTGGCAGCGGGTCCCAGGAGCGTGGCTCACTGCCTTAGACCTCGTTTCGCTTCCTGCATGACACATCCGGCTGTTCCCATCTCAAAACCTGATTGAAGACTCCGTGTTGCTGCTTTCACAGCGGGATGTGGGGTGGTAGTGGTCAGGGAAGACAGCTTCAGGGCTGGACTGAGGGTCACTGTCACTCTCATCTGCCAGTTCTTTCATGGTTGCAGTGTGTATCCTCCACTTGGGGTTACTGTTGCGACGGCCGGTGAATCCGGGTGACATGCGTTTTCATCGGTTCAGTAACCGTTGAGTGTGTTCTCAGTGCAGAGGGCACCAGGCAGGTGGGGCGCACGCCTCAGCATTCGGGATTTCTTCCTTCGTCGCTCTGGGGCAGGCAGGCATGCTCACGTGGAATTGGTGTTGATGCTTTGGCTTCAGGTGGTTGCAGGGCAGGGAGAGTCATGTTTGGCCATGGCCTTCACTGCTCCTGGGGACAGTTCCCTGCCGCTGTCCCCCACTGCCCTGCCTCCCTCTGCGTAACACTGCTTCTCCTCTCTCTCTCCCAGGGCTCCACCAGGGTCATCCCGAGCGTCCAGCCCCATCCCCTGCCCATCAGGTAGGCCTGGCCCACGCGGCAGGGGTGGGGGTGCAGGTGGCGGGGCCACTGTGGGTGTTACTGTCAAGTCTTGCCTCTGGGTCCCCCATGAAGCCACGGACAGGGAGTGTGGGCAAATTCGAGGCTGCAGGAGAGGATGCAGGGGAGCACTTGACAATGGTCACGCTTTGAGCTCCAAGCCAGGCCTTGTGCTGGACTCTTTCTCTGCGTGAGCTCTTCTGGTCCTTGCAACAGCCCAGCAAGGTAAGGGTCTTATTCCTATTTGGCAGATGAAGAAACTGAGTGTCAGAGAAACGAAGTAACTTGTTAAAGATCACACAACCACCGAGAGGCAGTGCTTGCATTTGCATTCAGAACTGGTGGGCACCAGGCCTGCTCTGGGTCTCATTCCTCTCTGCAGATGGGGTTTTCTGATGATGCAGAGGAAGTTCTCTAGCTAGCTGGCTGGTGGGTGGGGGGAGGGTGCACAGGGGACTTTGTGCCTTGCCCACCCAGGGTCTGTTGGCTCCCTCCCCTTCTGCCTTCCCTTCAGCCACTGAGGCTCCTGAGTCCAGCAGGAATGCCAGCCCTGGGGTGCAGCTGAGGTCCCTGGCAGTTGTGGCCCAGCTGCCAGCTGCCCATGGACTGGAGGTGGCTCTCAGAGGACTTTCTCCTTCCCCACAGCTGAGAACAGCCTTGCTGTGGGTGGGCTCAGAGCGCGATGCTGAGGCTGTCCAGCTGGGGGCGTGGTTCTGCCTTTGCATCCTTCCCGGAACCAGCCTGAGGACAGGGGCAGGCCAGGGCCCAGGATGGGCCATGTCTGACTCATGCCCCTCACCACGTCCTTTCTCACTCCCGTGTTGAGTGAGAGGCTGGAAGCATGGGAGCTCGGCTTGAAAATTTTTCTTAAACCATGGGAGCTCAGCTTGCAAGTTTTTCTGACATTCTGGCTCTTTTTTGAAGCCAGGACAAAGAGGGGTTTTGGAGAGGGAGAAGAGGGGCTGCTCCAAGTTAGCTGAGGTCCTCTCATGTCCGTTTTCTTGGGGGACACGTGTGTGTGGCTTGTTGTCCCAGGCTGAGCATCACCTACAGAACTGTCCTTGGGCAGGCGGTGGCCCGAGGTAGGAGCCACACCCCAATGGCTGCAGCGAGAAGCTTACCATAGGGACGAGGGGCTCAGAGTCAAACTCAGACCAGACTCCCTACCCCTGGCCCTGGTTCCCTCTCCTGCTCAGGCCCCTGTCCTCCCACCAGAGGCTGTATGTCATGCTTGGCCATGCCCCCACGCCCCATCCCCCTATACAAGCTGGGCTTGGATTTAACCCTGATGGAGGTCTGGATTCTTCTAGGCTCCTTGGTGTCCTGGGGCTTGTACTCTAGTGCCTGAGAACTCCACCCCCTATCACTTTTAGATACCTTGGCGGCATCCCCCCTCCTGTTCCCCTGCAATGTCAACCTTATCCTGCCACAGGGAAGGGTTAGCAAAATGAATGCGAGGTTGCCCGCCCTGGTAGAGAGGGAAGGAGATACTGGGAGGTTGGTGAAGGGGTGAGAAGGGTGAGGGTGGGGAGGGTGGATGTGCTTCCAGGAGTGGCACTTGGCTTCCCCACTGGGTGTCCTGGACCCTTCCTGGGAGGAAAGATGAGAGTCTGGAGAGATGTAAAGATGTGAGCCCCTCCCTCCCCTCCCCCAGTGCCCAGTAGAGGGCGAGCTGCCCAGTCCAGGGCTCCCCGTCTCTCCCGGGAACAGAGATGGTGCTGGGGCCGCCTGCCACTGCAGCGGCAGAGACTCGGTGCCCTCGCGTTCCCTGAGCCCTTAGAAATCGGGAGGCGGTTGCCAGCAAGCAGTTCTGGCAGGCGGTGTGAGCAGCCAGAGGTGGGGAGACAGCCAGGGAACAAAGGGCAGGAGGCTGCCTGCCTTGGGAGGGCTGGAATGCGTGCTGTGGTCTGGCTTACCTGGAACCCAGGTGAGCATGTCACCTGAGCTGCCCCCTTCCCCTGAGGGGCCTCTGGCCCACTGCACAGAGAGCCAGGGGAGGGCAGCGGAAGGCTCGGCTACCGGGTGCTGGAGAGCACCCAGGCTGGCTCTCCTTCCTCTTCCGGATCATTCCGGGGTCCTTCGGGAGACTTCTGCCTGGCCGGGCAGCTGCAGGGGCTGGGAGGCAGGACTGGGCTCCTGGGTTCCTGGCCAGTCTGGCCCTGGCTCTGAGCGCTGGAGTCACAAAGGACTGACAGGAGCTCAGCATTGATGTTGTCATGGTTTGGTTCTGAAACGGTCTGAGGTCCTTGCTGGCTCCTGCCCAGCTGGTTCTCTCTGGCGCTCCCAGGCTGGCCGCGCTGGCCTTGCCAGGGGAAGCCTCTGGCCTTGGCCCCGGGCCGCACATGGGCTCACGCATGGTGTGTAGGGCATGCAGATGTCTGGGGCGCGCCCTGGGGTGCTGGATTCTGATCTGGCCCCTCCACTGCCTGCCGTCTCCCTAGAAACATGAGTGTGAGCCGGACCATGGAGGACAGCTGTGAGCTAGACCTGGTGTATGTCACAGAGAGGATCATCGCCGTCTCCTTCCCCAGCACGGCCAACGAGGAGAACTTCCGCAGCAACCTCCGAGAGGTGGCCCAGATGCTCAAGTCCAAACACGGAGGCAACTACCTGGTGAGGATGGGGCCTCTCGCCCACTCGTGCAGCACCCCCGTCCCTCCCTCTGCTCGCCTGCTCACCCCTCCTTCACTGCAGGCGTCCCCATCACCTGCCCCTGCACCAGCTCATCCTCGTCCCTGGGCTCACCTGCCCTTCACCCTGCCCGTCCCTCATGGGCTAAGTCTTCACTCACTCTACAGCCCAGCTCTCTTCCAGAGAGAGTGTCTCAGCTGGAATGCTGGAACCGTGTGTGTGCATGTGTGTGTGTGCGTGTGCAATCGTGTGTGTGTGTGTGTTGAGCAAGAGAAGAGAGTAACAACAGAAGTCCAGGTTACAGAGCACTTGCTATGAGACGGGCCTTGTTCTAACTGCTTTCTGTGTACTTAACCTTCACTGCAGCCCTAAACGCAGGTCTTGCTAGAGCACAGAGGTGTGGGGCTATTTGCCTAAGGTCACAGGGTCAGGAAGTGGCCAAGCTGGCACAGTGTCGGTGCCTTTGAGGCATCTGAGGGCAGAGTTGTGGCAACATGCATCTTAAGGGACCTTATGTTGTTGGCACCTAGCTGGGCCCGGCCCAGGGGAGTCACCTAACACGTGTGGGAGAGGAGCCTTGGGGGTCTCCTCTAATGTAGAAAGGCTGACCTGCCCCTTGGCCCCAGAGAAGGGCTCAGGTCCACTTTTCAGGGAGGCACAGGTGGATCGAAACCACAGACCAGATCTGTGCAACCTCAAGCGGCTGCCCCAGGGCATCTGAGTTGGGAGGGAGGGGCTGCGTCAGGTACTCGGGGCTGCTGCACCAATCACAGTCAGCCTCTGTATCCGCGGGTCTCACATCCCCCGATTCACCCAAATATTCAGGAAAAGAAACAATAAATAATAAAAAATAATATTAATATACTCAACGTGGTACAACAATTATTTACATAGCATTTCCGTTGTATTAGGTGCTATAAGTAACCAAGAGATGATTTAAAGCAGGGGTCCTCAAACTTTTTAAACAGGGGGCCAGTTCACTGTCCCTCAGACCATTGGAGAGTGCGCACTGTGGGCCCGGGACGAGTCCGCCGCTAAGCAGGACAGGGCGGCAAAAACACCCAGAGGGCCAGATAAATGTGCTAGGCGGCCCACATGTGGCCCGCGGGCTGTAGTTTGAGGACGCCTGATTTAAAGTATACAGGAGGGTGTGCATACGTTAAATACAAAAATGATGTGCCATTTTATATAAGGGACTTGAGTGTCCATGGATTTCAGTAACTTTTGGGTGTCCTGGAACCAAATGCCTCAGTATAGATACTGAAGGACAACTGTACCTCAAGCTTGATGTCCCAAAATGACAGAAATGCATTCTCTTCCAGTCCTGGATGCTAGAGTCTGACCATGAGGCGCTGGCAGGGCCATGCTCCCTCTGAGTCCTGCAGAGGAGAACCCTTGCTTGCCTGGTGCTAGCGTCTGGTGGCTCCTGGAGCACTTGGAGCTCCTTGGCTGTGGCTGCATCACTCCAGTCTCTGCCTGATGCACCTTCACTGGCCTTCTTCCCTGGGTCTAGTCCACTCCTCTCTTAGAAGGACATCAGTCATTGGGTTTAGGGCCCATCCAGGATCCAGGTTGAGCTCACATTGAGATTCTTAACCACTTACATTGGCAAAGTTACTATTTCCAAATAAGGTCACATTCCGAAGCTCCAGGTGGACACGAATTTTGGGGAATACTCTTCAACCACCATAGAGACTCATCTATCTGCTGTGTTGGGGCATTGTTAAGACCTGGGTTTAAATATAAGAAAGTCCTGGGCTCGAATTCTGGCTCTGCTCTTACTAACTCCATGATCCTGGCCTTTTAGCCTCACCAAACCTTAGGCTCCCCATCTGTAAAATGGGTCTAGTAACACTATCTACCTCTTATGGTTGTCGAGAGAATTAAACCAGCTGTTAGATGCAAAGTCCTTAGCACGGGGCTGGCAGATGGAGGACATTCATGGAATGGTAGCCATTGTTAATATAATTGAGAGTGGTTTTTTATAGGGTGAAAGAGTGGACTAGAAGGCGCCAAGAGCCTTCCTGATTTCAGGAATCTGGGATTCTGGGGGGTCTCTGTGCTCTGTCACTTGTCTTTCCATCCTGCCCATTCCAGCCTGGGCTGTCCTCTTTTCTCCCAGTGTGGTGCTCTGTGAGTTTCCCAGGTGGAGGGGTGGAGGTGGGGAGTTCCGCATGCCCCTTCGGAGGCTGGGACAGGAATCCTGGAGAGGGGGGAGTCCATGGCGTGCGGTGAGGCATTGCAGGGCATGAGCTGGGAGAGGCATGTCCGGGGTCTGAGCTGGCCACCCAGAATGGCTGGCACCCTCTGATGGGAGGTGTCCAGTGACAGA
This sequence comes from Mirza zaza, assembly GCA_008750895.1. Lineage (NCBI taxonomy): Eukaryota > Metazoa > Chordata > Mammalia > Primates > Cheirogaleidae > Mirza > Mirza zaza. Next base: position 130,245 of record VSMD01065087.1, read on the forward strand.
GAAGTTGTATCTTCACGGGATGAGATTCTAATGTCAACATCAGAAATCTGGTGGAAACCAGAGGTGGCCAACTGCATATCATTTCCCACTGCTGGATTTCCCCTCAGTGTGTTCAAAGGCACGAGGGACCTGAGACTGGTTCCGTCCCCTTTGCCAGGACATCAGGACATCCACTCACGGAGGGGAGCGGCTGAGTGTCTGCGTGCCTCGCTCTCCCTCTCCTCCCTGAGAAGCTGCGGCTGGGTTCCTGTTGGTCTAGCGTGTTTGATGGGGCCCCACTGGGTGCAATTTCTGTCGTGGAGAGAGCGAGAGAGAGCAGGGAGGTCCGGGGAGCTCGCCGCTGGCCTGGGGCAGGCCCTTGGCTCTGCCCGGCGGTGTGGTGGCTCTTTAGAGGAAGCCGGAGAGGACACCACCGTCCCCAGCGTGGCCATGGCGCTCTCTCCCCTTCCAGCCCTCCTCACCCCCGCCTCCTCATGGTCTCTTCCTTTTCTCCTTCTAGCTGTTCAACCTCTCGGAGCGGAGACCTGACATCACGAAGCTGCACGCCAAGGTGAGCCATGGCTGTTTCGGGGTGGGGGCTTCTCCCTGCCTGGAAGAGAATGAGAACAGTCGGGCTCCCTTCCCCGCGGTTCCCACGTTAGGATCTCCGGGAAAAGTGCTGTGGTGGTTTGAAAAGCCTATTCGAAGTTCGAGTGCCATCTTGTATTTGGAAAATGGAAAATAATACATTTGTTGTTTCCGTAATGCAAATTACAGAAAGCAAAGGTTGAGACGGTGATTTTTGACCTGGGGCTGCCCTCCCTGGGGAGCGCGGGGGCTGCCTGGGGTGGGGCGGGAGTTGTGGGGTTTTAAGTTTGGGGATTTAAAACACTTGGGATCGTTGCCTGAGACGTGCCTGCCACCAGTGTTTCCCGCTTGCTCCGTGGGCCGTGTGTGGGGCTTTGCCGTGGGCGCCTGCTCCTGGCCCCTGATTCTGGCGTCTGTCGCTGTGTGACCCTGGTCAGGTGACAGACTTCCCTGGGCCTCAGTGTGTGCCCTGAAAGTGAACTGGCTGGATCAGGTGGGCTCTGTGGGCCTTTTCAAGGGGAAGTTCTCTTTTATTGCAAAGTTCTGTGAGCTTGGAAAAGTTTTGAGGAGCCTGAAGACCACTATTCAGATCTGCCCTCAGTGCCCCTCAGACTGTGCTCGCGGCCTGAGCCGAGGACGGTTTGCACATCAGGCCTGGCAAAGGGCCACGGACATCGAGACTCCCCTGCATCTCGGGCCCGGTCGTGGGAGGGGAGCTTGAGGCTGGTGCTTGGGGCCCTCAGTACATTGTTTGTTTTTTGAGACAGGATCTCTCTCTGTTACCCAGGCTAGAGTGCAGTGGCACAATCCTAGCTCACAGCAACCTCAAACTCCTGGGCTCAAGTGATCCTCACTCCTCAGCCTCTTGAGTAGCTGAGACTACAGGTGTGCACCACCATGCCCGGCTAATTTTTTCTATTTTTAGTAGAGACAGGGATATTGCTCTTGCTCAGGCTGGTCTTGAACTCCTGATCTCAAGCGATCCACCCAACTTGGCCTCCCAGAGTGCTAGGATTATAGGCATGAGCACCTGGTCCTCAGCATGTTTTGAGATCAGAGTTATATGCTAGGGACTGTGGAGTCATCAGGTCCAGGCCTCTATTACACACATGTGAGGAAATTGAGGCTGGGAGAGGGGACATGACCTGCCTGAGACTCCCCCAGGTTCTCCAGGCCTGAGCCAGTGGCCTTTGCCCTCTTAAAGCCTGCTTCCAGGCTGGCTGATGGACAGGGAGGACCCCAAGCCCAGCAGGAACCAGTAGCTGGTGGCCGCTACCTGCCCAGGCACCAGCACACAGTGTGCACTGCTCCCGCTGGCTTGCTGGGCTCTCCAGGGCTTCTGCCCTCCTCTCACTCATGGCTTGGGCCACAGGTACTGGAGTTTGGCTGGCCCGACCTACACACCCCTGCCCTGGAGAAGATCTGCAGCATTTGCAAGGCCATGGACACGTGGCTCAACGCAGACCCCCACAATGTCGTCGTTTTGCACAATAAGGTCAGAGCAGGGGGCTCTGGGGTTGTGTTTGTGCATGTGTGTGCATGCAGTGCACATGCCCGGGTGTGTCCTTAAATGAGCGTGTGTACCTGCCTGTACCTTCTGTGAGCATGCAAGTCTATCTGTGTGCATTCTCCTTTCCAGGGGCTAACAGATTCTGTCCCTGAGGGACCCCCAACATGTGAGGGGCGGGGACCAGCTTGTGTCCCCAGTTGTGTGTGACACTCAGCCTCTACCTCCCTCTTCCTCCTTCTGTCCTCCCTTAAAGCCACAACCCTGTCTCCAGCTCCTGTCCGCTTTCCTCCAGGGCTTCTGGGTGGGCTCTGGGGCAGCAGAGCTGGCCTTAGCAATGAAGGCTTTTGTGTTTTGGGGCTCTTTCAGGGAAACCGAGGCAGGATAGGAGTAGTCATTGCGGCTTACATGCACTACAGCAACATTTCTGCCAGGTAAGAGGTGAGGTCATGGGAGGTCTGGGGGTCCAGCCTGGTGGGCTAAGTGAAGCAGAAGGTTGACGTGAGGGGCTGGCGTGTGGAGCTGAGCGGGAGAGGGGAGAGGGGAGAGGGGGAAGGGGCGGCTGGCAGGCGGCAAGGCCGTGGCGCCTCGTGGGCCTTGCTGAGGAGTTTGTAATTTGCTGTAAGAGCCTGGGAAGTCGCTGGAGGATCAAGAGCGGAGGAGCTGCGTGATCTGTCTTTATATTTCAAAATGATCGCTCTGTGCTCTGTGAGGACGGGTAGGATATTCTGTGGAGGGCTTGCCAGTAGGACGGTAGTTTTAGGACTTTAAGCAACTCAGCCGAGTTTCACCTTTGCTTAATGGTGAGCACTTCCTGCTCTCCGCTGTGTGCCTGTGGTGCCAGGCTCTTTGCAGATACCACCTCACTTAATCTCTGTCATAACCTCTGAGGAAGGTGCAGTTGTCACCCTCATTTGACAGGTGAGGAAATGAGGCTCTGAAAGATTAAGGAACGTGTCCAAGGCACAGGGCTATTAAGCGGCAGCCCTGGGGCAGCCCTCAGGCTGTCTGGCTCCAAAGCCTTTCCACGTAAGTGCTGCACCACCAGGATGGAGAGATGCTGGAGCACACTTTTCCTGAAATCTTCTCAGCACAGGATGGCTGGGGGAAGAGGCTTGTCCTCCCACCAGGACAAGGGCTGGCTGGAGGGCTCTGCAGGTCTGGGGAGGCAGGCGCAGGAGGACAAGGAGCCCTTGGACGTGGGAGTTGGCTCCTCTGACCACCTGTCTCCCCACAGTGCGGACCAGGCTTTGGACCGGTTTGCAATGAAGCGATTCTACGAGGATAAGATTGTGCCCATTGGCCAGCCATCCCAAAGAAGGTGGGTCTCTGGGGCTCGTGGCCCAGTGCATACGTGTGTGCTCGCTGCTCATAAGGACTAGACTTGTGTACCCACAGAAGATAGGACAGCCGTGCCTAGGTGGGAGTGTACCAAGCACATGTATTCAGATGCCAGCCTGGGGTGGTGTGAGCTCAGGGACACAGGAGGGCAGGTTGGCACGTGCTGGAGAGCAGTGGGGCCATCGTGGGGAAGCATGAGGCTAGGGTAAGAAGGTGCGTGTACTATTCTTGGCCTGGGTGGCAGGATTGCTTTAGTTCTTGGATAAGTCTACAGACGCTGACGTCACTTCCACCTGCCCTGGGGAGGACACAGAGACGATGAGGGCTACCTTTGGTTGGGAGAGTTTTAACAATTTTATTACGAGCTTTCTACCAGGTGGTCTCACTGGAGTCTCACAATAGCCCAGGCAGGAAGCAGGGCAAGGATGGATTCATTCATTCATTCAGCAAAATGTGGGCACGCTACTATAGCTGAGCACTGAGATGTCTAGGGGAACAGGACAAAGTCCTTCCGCTTAGTGAGCTGATGGTCTGTTGGGCGAGATGGATGTGAAACAAGTAACCACACAAACAAGACAATGTCAGACAGCGACTAGTGCTGGGGAAGAAGAATAGAGTACTGCAGAGACGACAGCGGGTGGGGGGCCTGGGCCCTTTTAATGGGGATGGCCAGGGAGCACCTCTCAGAGGCAAACTGGGCCCAAACTGGAATGATGTTGAGCTGCCGTGTGGCGATCGAGGGCACCCCCTTTTACAGATGAGAAACCTGAGCCTGGGGAGGGAGGGGGCATGGCCAGGGTCTGTGTGGAGTCGCTGCAGACCTGCAGTGTACATGAAGGCTGAGCAACACAAGGGCCAGGGCATTGCCCCTGGGACATGCCACCACTGTCCTGCGGACTCCGCTCTGCGGGCAACATGCTGTTCCACAGTGTCTAATCTACAGGAAGGCACAGGGCAGTTTCAGGGCCATGTGGTCTTTGAGGAGGCTCCAGCCAAAATGGTGGGAAACCCAAACCCAAACTGGAAGCCTGGGGAGTGGGACCCAGGCTCGGCCCCTTTTGTGGCCAGAGGTGTGGGCCCACTGCCTGCCCCTGATGTGTCAACGCCGTTCTGCACACTGGGGATGAGCTGCTGAGTCTGCCAGGCAAGGGCTCGTGGAGCTCGGCTCCTAGTGGATGACGTCCAAGGACACGAGCAATCAAGGTCGTTTCAGGTGGTGACAAGTGCTGTGAAGACAAAACAAGTCTGGATGGCTAGAGAGGGATGGGGTGGGCCAGAGGGGCCGATTCTGATTGACAGGCTTTCTGTGATGGTGGCACGTGAGGTGGCATCTGAATGGGGAGAAGAAGGCAGCAAGGGCAGGTCTGGGGTGAGGATCCAGGCAGAGTGAACAGCACCACGTACAAAGACCTGAAAGCCACAGCATCCCATTTGCTTTTCTGCGCCCTGGGACACTGATTGGGCCAACAGGACCCCACAACTGCAGATCCTAGAGCTGTCTATCCTCACCATGCTGAGTGGCCAATACACACCCCATTAGCCCCACCTTGCTTGGCTGCCTAGAAGTGTGCTGGCACATCGAGGCTGTTTCTGCCATTGCAGTGGGAAGCCCAAGCAGACATGAGGGAGTCCTCAGGCAACCCAGCACTTCACAATTGGCACCCAACAGCTGACAGCCAGCCTCTGGATCAGTGATCAGAAACTGGATGTCTTTATGTGCAGAAAATTCTGGCCAGGACCCCAGACACAGCAGCTGAGGATCAATTAGAGTCTTCCCTGGGAGGAAAGAACTGTGGGTTAAGTACCGATGCCTTAGTCGCTGACTCACCACATATGGCTCTGGTCTTGGCCATGGTGTGGCCCTAGACCTTGAGGGATTGGGTTAGCTCCAGAGAAGCACGCTGTTACGATGGCACAGTGCGGCTTGGAGAGAGTGGGCAGAGCAGTCACATCTCTGAAGCTGAGCAGTGAAGGCCTACAGACTGTGGGGGGGGGGGTCTCCAGGGGATTCACTCTCGGGGATTCCATGGTGTTCAACACGTGCTTACGCTGCATGGAGTCGGGGGTGTCTCTGTGTGCGGGCACATTATCTGGGTCTGCCGCCAGCTCATGTCTGCTGTTGCATCTGCTTGCGGGTGGGTCCCTGTCTGTGCCCAAATGTGAAAGTGCAGCTGTTGGGTTTACTAGGCATTCGTTGCCACTTTCCCGCCTTCGTGTCAGAGTCACTTGCAGGGAGTGGAGCAGTTGGAGGAGAGGAGGGCAGGGAGCGAGATGGGAGGGGCTTTGCCTGCAGCTCCCCCATTCATTGTCACCCGCCCCTGGACTCATTGTCCCCAGCGCACAGACACATCCTGTTGGCACGATCAGGGGATCTGATAGGAACCCGCCATTCCAGGTTTCCGGTTTGAGTAATGGGGCTGGGGGCTGGGCAGCGGCCTGAATAGGACCTGGTGCTGCCCATCAGATTATCTTGCTCGGGTAGTCCGAGGCGGCCCCACCCAGGCTCAGGGATGGGGGCCCACAGGCCTGGAGGTGGGCCAAGGGGCCAGGAGACAGGAGGGTAGCGTTGTCATGGTCCTGCAGGTTCCGGTCCCGCTCCTGCAGAGCCTCCGGATGCATTCTGATTGGTCTAGCTCGGTGTGCTCTGGCCAATCAGAAAAGGAGGAAATGCCAACCAATCAACCGCAGAAGGACTGACGTCTGGTGTAGGCAGATGCGTGGGAGCCCAGGCTTCCTTCCTTCTCTGCCCCCTACTCCCAGCTGTGTGGGTTTGCTGCGTCTTTGGGACTCCAGTGGCCCTTTCTGGACCTTACTGTCCCTCTCAGTCTAGAAGGAGAGGAGGTGGGTCCATCCTTCCAGTCTTCCAACAGACTCTGTTAAAGAAGTGGGGGATGCTGACCCTAGAGATAGGAATGCCGGTGGGAAGCCAGTTATCTCAAATACCAGTGAAACAATTGATACCGAGGAACTTCGTGCACTTCAGCTTGGTATAAAGAAAGTAAGAACTGTCGTTCCTAGGGTCTTGCACACTATTGGCTGGACTGTCGTGGGCCTGGTGGGGCTGTGAGTGTAACTGCAAGCTTGGTGGGCTTGGTGTGGGGGTGTGGGGGTGTCCGAGCAGTGTGATGGTTGCCACGTGCAGTAGTGGGCAGCTAAACGATGCCTGTCCCGGACAGCGGGGAGGAATTTCAGAATTCCTGGGCTGGCTGCGAAGCAGGAAAGACATGCTCATGTTGAACACCAGGGGGCGCTGGAGAACGCCGAGTGGGATGTTTGGCTTGACCCAGGCGCTCTGGTGCTACCTGCTTGCTCCTCCTTCCTGGGGCTCTGAGCCAGCAGCGAGGGGAGCTGACCTGGGAAGGAGCCCACTGCTGCCTGGAGGCCTGGGCGGGGGGGGAGGCATGTTGTTGTGGGGGGAGTAGGTGGGCAGCCTAGCGCAATGTCCCTGGAGAAGAGAGGGCAGGGGTGGCTACACCAGCACAGGCCTGCCTCCTGAAGCTGCTCCTCCCCCTGCCGCAGGTACGTGCATTACTTCAGCGGCCTGCTCTCCGGCTCCATCAAAATGAACAACAAGCCCTTGTTTCTGCACCACGTGATCATGCATGGCATCCCCAACTTTGAGTCTAAAGGAGGTACCTGCCCCAAGCCTCTGGCCTCCCTCTCCCATCTTCTATCTCCTTCCCTTAAGAGGCAGCCTTGGGTGGTTAAAAAAAAAAAAAAAAAAGCACCAGAGCTGTAGTCCTAAGGCTTGGGTTGAAGTCTCAACTGTATCACTTCCCGAACTTTTCTGAGCCCCAGTCTGTTCATTTGCAAAATGGATTTGGTACTTGCAATGCCTGCTGGCCAGTGACGGTGGACGTGGCGCTATCTTTATAAACTTAAACCGTCTTACAAGTGAAAGCTTAGTATTTCTTCCCCTTTCTGCTTCCTCTATTTCTCTTTCCTCTTTTCTCCTTCTTACTTCTCTTCCCCATTCCTTCCTTTCTCTCTTTCTTCCTTCACTCTCTCCTCTGCCTCCCCCCCCACCCCCGCCAGGGTTTCCGCTGTCCTAGCTAACACCCCCCTCCCTTACAGGGTGCCGGCCGTTTCTCCGCATCTACCAGGCCATGCAACCTGTTTACACGTCTGGCATCTAGTGAGTATTCCATGGGCACGAGAGGCCAGGGATGCCCAAGGCCCAGGGCTCAGGACCAGAGCAGGGTGTGGGGAGGCTGCCTAGAACCTCTTCTTCTCATGAAGGCTTAAGGGACCAAGTCATTGAGGGTTCCCAGTAACCCTGTGGCAGAGGGGCAGTGGGGAGAAAACATCCTTCTCCAGCGCCCTCTCTTTCTCTGCCCATCTCTCCCCCTTAGCAATATCCCAGGGGACAGCCAGACCAGTGTCTGCATCACCATCGAGCCAGGGCTGCTCTTGAAGGGGGACATCTTGGTGAGTGCCTGACCCTCTCTTGTTTTTTCTTCCTATTTTCTTTCCCTGCTCCCCTTCTGCCTCTCGGGATGAGACAGCTGCTCCTTCCTGGTGGGCTGCCGGGCTTGGAACCCAGGGCTCTCAGGGCTCCTGCAAGACCGTTCAGCCCAGGAAGTCCTTGTCCCCTCCGCTGGGCTTATCTTTTGTCCTGGACCATCCCCAGAAAATGGAACTCAGTGTGAGCTCTTACCTTCTGGCTTCCTGTTGGTGACAAGGACTCCTTCAATTCTAACTTCAGTCCTTCCTGCTGCAGTTTAAATCCACTCTTACTTTTTCCATTTTGACTTGTATGCAGAAACTTCTCAGAAGTGTAGTTTTGTCCCAAAGGTCAAGACTGGCCTCCCACTCTCTGCTATTCTAGAAGCTTCCCCACAGAGCCCTGAGATCCTGTTTGGTGTTGGTGATCTCTCCCTCCCTGGGTTTGGAGCGAGCCTTGGGGGTTCAGTCAGTGGGTCTGAAAAAGAGGCTCCCTGGGAGCTGATTTCCCACCCCCAGGCCCCTGACTGGCTCTGCCCCCGTCCTCCCAGCTGAAGTGCTACCACAAGAAGTTCCGGAGCCCAGCCCGCGACGTCATCTTCCGTGTGCAGTTCCACACCTGCGCCATCCATGACTTGGGGGTTGTCTTTGGCAAGGAAGACCTTGATGATGCCTTCAAAGGTGGGCTCCTTGGGTGGGGCCGGGGGTGGGTGCTCCTGTGCTGGGAGAGGAGCTTCGAGGGGGTGCGGTGGACATGGGGACCATCTTCCCTGAGGTCTAGCAAGTCTCAGGGTATTCTTAGTGACAGCGGGAGAGAACTGGGAGAGAGGTGAGACTGGAATGGTCTTAGAGGTAAATTGCTAGCAGAATAAAGATGTAGATGATTAGACGTGCTTACCTCAGACAGGAAGGCTGGGAGTAGGGTGGGAAGATTTATTCATTGTACATATATAATTTCATGTGTATGTGTATAATTATATATACGTTGGTTATTATATTATTAACCATGGACACACATTTTATGTAATTTTTTTCTAGAAGAAAACTTTTTATGGAGTCCTTTTTGGGAATTCATTGCCCATTTTTATCTTTCCTTCTCTTTTTTCAGATGATCGATTTCCAGAATATGGCAAAGTGGAATTTGTATTTTCTTATGGGCCAGAGAAAATTCATGGTATGAGCCAAGCTGGACTCCATTTCTCACCCCTTCCCTCCATCCTGACCTGTGCCCACCCTATCCCCATAGGATAGGGTGGTCTGCCCGACAATTATCAACTTACCTGTGATTGAGAGGCAGGCTATCAGTAAAGGATCTGGGTTTCAGAGTGGACCCCCAGCTAAACATGAACCAGTGACTTAATCTCTCTATTATAAAAATAAAAAAGCAGACAGATAGGCGCTGGGTTGGATAAACTGTTCTGGTCTTATTAGGTCATCAGCCTGTTATATTCAGAGACTGAGGGCCCTGGCAGATGGGGGCAGTGGCCAGGGGGGACACTCAAAGGTGCTGGATGGATAAGGAGTATTTCTGAGCACCGAGGTGATTCAACCTGAAGGCCAATTTAATAATAGCCTTTAAGCCTCTAGACTGGTTATATGTGGAGACCAGTTGTTCTCCATCTTATTTGAGAACAAAATGGGAGGAGATGAAGTCAGGTTAAAGACAGAGGGATCTGTCTAGACCAAGAAAGGACTGCCAGGCCAGGAGGTAACTCACCCTGAAAGGCCTGACTTGCAGCTGTGCCGTCCTTGACCTGGGCTTTCCCAGGGTGGGTAGGAGACTCTGCCTCTGCCCTCGGCTTTCTGTCTGGAGTGGAGGGCATGTTCAGAGAGGGGCAGGGGAATGCTGGGATGACCTTTTAGAGGCTGTGTCTTCTCAGTGTCAAGGCTGTGGTTTCCTCATTGCCCCTGACCCCATGCAGCCCGTTACATACTTGTCCCACCCTCCCCTCCCATGACTGCATGGCAGACCCTCTGGCTTCTTGCCGCTGCCCCAGGGGCCCCAGGGACACAGAAGAGAAAAAGGCAGACACCCAGCCCGGGGGGTCCTCCCCGCTTTCTGCTAGGGGGTCTTCATTCCCTGTCCTGGGTATGGTGCCCTGTCCTGATTTGCCCCTACGACCTGGCGTGAGCCTTTTCAAGAATGCAAGAAACCAGACTCCTGGGTTCTCCATCCAGCTGAAGCCACTGGGCCCGCCCCACCATGCTCAAGAACATGAGACGTCCCTCGGGGAGGTCCTGGGGGAGCTTGCTGGCTTCCTCTGTTTTTGCAGCTGCTGATCTCTTTTCCCTCCCTTCACTGTCCCCCCCCCCCCCCCCCCCCCCCCCCCCCCCCCCCCCCCCCCCCCCGCCTACCCCCCTCCCCCACCCCACTCAGGCATGGAGCACTTGGAGAACGGGCCCAGCGTGTCCGTGGACTACAACACCTCTGACCCCCTGATCCGCTGGGACTCCTACGACAACTTCGGTGGGCATCGCGAGGACGGCATGGAGGGTAGGTGGGACCCAGTGGCTTCCAGCCCCTCTGCACCCCACACAGGCCCTGCTCCCGTGGCCTTGGTTCTCTTGGCCTGCTGTCCAGAGACTTGGGTTCAGAGGGGAGGCCGAGGAGGGGTCCGAGGCACCTCTGAGAGCTCTCAGTCCAGCGGGGACAGATGAGGCAAATATATGAAAGTGTTCAGTAGTGATAAGGACGGAGCCAGAGGACGCAGCACAATGGCCCAGGGGGTGTCTTGCGAGTGTGCTGTTGCTGCCAAATGCGCGTCCCGGATGGGCGTGCTCTGAGGCTGGCGGGGGTGGATTCTGTAGAGCTGGAGAGATCTGGGAGGGCTCCTTGGAGGAGGTGGCCTCGAGTGGAGCTTGAGATACCCCCTCTGTGCTGCTGCAGACACAGCATTCCTAGTAAACCCACTGCTGGGTTTCTTCAGGGTCGCTGCCTGAGTTCTCCGGGGTCAGAGTGCTGGGAACATAGACGCAAGATCTGGGGCCTACGAGCTTTCATCAACAGCCAACGAAAATGTTTTGAGCTGGAAACAAACTGATGGGCTCTGAAATTTGAAAAGAAAGCTGCAGTGTTGAAACTAATACGTGTTTAATTTAGCTACGAAACCCAACATTATGTCAGATGGGCAGCCGCAGCTCGGGTCGCTGCGTGAGCGTGGTGTGCGACTTCCAGCCATTGCTGTGGTCCCTCTGAACGTGTGCGGGGGGCGTGGGGTGGGGCCGCTCGGGAAGTGCGCACGCCTCGCCTGCGAGCCCCTGAGACGCCCTTTCTTGGGCTTGGCCGTGGGCTCATGTTTCTCATTGGTCACGGGACCACAGAACGTAGGCGCTGGGGGGACCTCAGGACGGTCTGGCCCGTTCCCTGTATTTTCAGCTGGGGTAATGGAGACCACTCCCCACACAGGAGCTCCCGATCCACCCCCACGACCCACAGTGTACGCTTTCAAGGGTGCCACCACCCAGCCTCTGGGCGTCCCCTCCCAGCCCAAGCCAGTCCGGGGTGGGCTGTATGGTCCTGGGGCCTGGGGCCACCGGCAGAGCTGGGTTAGGGACAGCCAGCCCGTGGCCCTCACTCGCCCCTTTCCGCCTGGACCATCCGTCTCCCGCTCCCCTCTCCGGGGCTGGGGTCTGATGCCTCCACTCTGGAAGTCTTTACGCCTTTGCTCGGATTAAACATTCTCCCTCTGACCATGCGGACTCCAGAATGAGCCAGAGATTTCAGAGAGAGCTGGGAGGAGGGAGGCGGCAGGGCTGGAACTTAGGGCTTGCCATGAGCGAGCACGTCCTCCGTGCGCAGCATCTCGAGGTTCATGGTTTGTCCTCGTATCCCCTGAGCTCCCGCCCCTTCCGGGGTGCTTCTCCCCCTCCCAGGGGCCCCCCACTCTCAGATCGCCCCCCCACCTGCCGAGGCTGCTCCCCCAGAGCACTCCTCTCCTCCCACACCCGCCCCTACACAGTGAGTGGCTGGGGAGAGAGCGGAGGGTGGGCCGAGTCCCTTCTGAGGCTCTCGGGCTGCCAGCCTAATCGGTCGTGCTGGGGATGTTTGCATTTTTAACAAGAACACTTGGCAGTTTGAAGGAATTTTTACTGTCTCCCCATCTCTCCCTGGTGCAGATTCAATGCGAGGATAAATGTAAAAACATTTAGCGAACTATAAAGTGCCAGGCAAATAAAAGGTAAAGTAATTAAGGGCAAGAAGCAGGAGGTGTGGGAAGATCGGGCCTGGGACCCCGTCGGCTGTGGGGGAAGGGAGGGGAGCAGCTGGTCAGAGCCCAGGAACGGCAGGAGGCAGGGCAAGGGGACAGGGGCAGGTAAGGGGGGGCTCCGATGTTTCTCCTGCCCCCTGCCCTCCTCCTCTCCCCAGAGGGTCCTTTGGCCAGTTAAAAGTGAGCTCGGCCAGCAGGGACACGGAGCCCTTGTCTAGGGGCTGAGGTCTGGCCCTCTGCCCCATTCCCTGGCCTGGTGGTGGCCCTTCTTTCTGGAAAGCTCTAGATTCTGGGGCCAGAAGTAAAAGCATTTTCTTTTTACTAATGGTCAAGAGAGGGAAGTGGGAGGCCTACGTCTGTCTCTGTAGTTGTGGGCAAGGCCCTGTGACTCAGTTTCCCCATGTGCTAGCTGGGGTAAGGGTGCCTAGCCCCCAGGAGTCCAGGGTGCTCAGAAGATGGCTCAAACTGGAGCCTGGGAGGGAGGGGCCCGGCCATTCCCAGGAGAGGACCTAGGGCCAGGGGTGATGGTCTCGGGGTGCTGTGGCCCACGGCAGCTTTGCCTTCTCTCTGCAGAGGTCCTGGGCCAGGCAAGGCAGTGACCACCAGGAATGTGTGTGTTTTAGAGCTGGGCTGCCTAGGTTCAAAGCCCAGATCTTCCCTTTGTAGCTGCGTGGCCTTGGTCAGATTATTCCATCTTCCTGCCGTCTTAGTTTCCTCATCTACAAACCAGGAGCAGTACTGTTACCCATTTCACTAGGTTACAAAGCCTCATGAGAGGCAGGTTAGTATAGTGGTGAGGAATGCAGCCTCTGGAGCCAAACTACCGGCTTCAAATCCATTGACAAGATGCCATCCTTTGGGGCCTCAGCCTTCCCTGCTGTAAAATGGGGATTCGGTGAATAAATCATTTTGAGCACCCGGGGGGCAGCAAGACCTGAGGAGGGGCTGCCTATGGTGTGTCCTCAGGAGTCTCAGACATGTCAGTGGTGACTGTGGCCAGCATCTCAGGGGGCTGCCGACACAGCTAAGGGAGAAGGCCTAGATCTGCCATGCACCGGCCAGAGCACCAGGCACTGGGGAGTGGCCCTTTCATCTGATGCTCTCAGCCACCTGGTGGGCTGGGCCTTGTCACTATGCACAGACCAGTTAGCTGTGGCTTGCAGGAGTTACGTATCCTGCCCAAGGTTGCCAAGCCGGTCAAGGGCAGACAGGGTGCAAAGTCGCCGCGCTGCCCCTGGTGCTGTCCTGAGCTAGTCCCCAGGGCCTGCTCTGCGCATCTGGCTCTGTGGTGGTACCTGGGTGTCCACTGAGCTTGGGAGAGGGTCTTCTCCTTCTGACTCCCACCTCTCGCCCCTGGACGGAGAAGGTCACCCCTGTCCTGACCCTGAGGAAGAGGGAGGGTTGGATGAGAGCGGCGCTGCACGGAGCACAGCACCCCAGAGACTGTGGGGCTTGCCTGCGGCAGGTGTTTGGCAGGACTTCAGTGCAGGGGACAGCTGAGCCTCCAGCCCCCACCCCACAGAGGAGGGTGTGGGCCGCTCGCGCAGGAATGCCCTGGCAGGGCCAGCCTCTCCACATCGGTGGAGGGCTAGTGTGTCCGCAGGGAGGCGGGGCGGTCCACTCTACCTCTTCTATTTCAGGCCCTCTGGGCTGGGGGTGGGGAGGACAGCAGAGGCCAGGCCAGTCCCTCTGGAGCCCACCAGGTGACTCGGGGGGAGTGCGGGAGCACCAAGCCAGGCAGTCGGGGGCAGATACCATCTCTGGCCTGTATCCTCTTGAGCGACCTGTGTCCCCTGGCAGTGAGGGGCAGCCAGCACTGGGCTCAGAGCTCCTGGTCCACTGGAAAGCACTCCTGAGACCCTGATTAAACCATCCTTTCAGGAACTGCTGTATGTTTAATCCCTTCCTTGCTGCCTGCAGCCTCCTGCCCCCCAGCTCCAAGTTCAAGTCCAGGATGTGCCATAGTTTGACACGGAGTCCTCTTCCACTCCCTAAAGATGTCCCTGGTCAATTGTGGCAGCAAGATGAAGGAAGAAAGTCCATTTGGGGACTTCTGGCTCTCTGTAGGCAGCCCCCCCAGGCAGAGGCGCCCAGCCCTGTCAAAGCCTGTCCACGCTCTCCTGCCACAGGGAGAGCACTGAGGCCGCAGAGGGAAGGGACTTGCCAAGGGGAGGAGACCCCATGCCGGAACCCACCTCGGCAGTAGCCCAGCTGAGGCTGCACCGACCCCATCTCCTGGGTGAAGACACGGAAGTGTGCAACGGCTAGCGATCTCACCCGGGGCCACGACGTCAACAGGGGAGTTGGTATTTGAATCCAAGTTTCTTTCCACCTCCCTTGGAGCTCAGTTTATCAGCATCCTCCCTCCAACCCATACGCAGCTCCTTATCGTGCAACTCCTCACACCCAGTGATGGCAGGGAGCTCACTACCACACGGTGCGGCCTATTTCGCTGTGGGATGGGGGAAATAGAACCACAGGAAAGAGGGACAGAGTTCTGCCCCGCGTAGTGAACTGCGGCTGTGGTGGCAACAGATGCTTGGGACCGGTGGCCCATCTGCGCTTAGGCCAGTGGGAGGGGGAGGTGACATGGGTGAAGGATAACGTGGAAGCTCAGTGTGAAGCACCTCTGACCAGACAAGGTCCTAGGGCACGGGACAGTGGCCAGGGAGCACCTGCTGTCCCAGGGAGCAGTACCCTCTGCTGAACGCGGTGGCCGGGTGTGCTGGTGTCCGCGAGCAGCTGTAGCCAGACGCCACAGACTGGGAGGCGTGTGCAGCACAAGTGTGTTTTCTCACAGTTCTGGAGGCCGAAGTCTGGGAGCAAATATCAGCAGGGTCATTTCTCCTGAGGCCTCCCTCCTCGGCTCGCGGGTGCCGTCTTCTCCCCGTGTGCGCGTGTGGCCTCGCCTCTGCGTGCGTCTGTGTACTAGTGTCGTCTTATAAGGACGCCAGGCATGTTACTGTGGGCCCACCCTAGTGGCCTCATTTCACCTTAATGACCTCTTTAAAGGCCCTGCCTCCAAACATTCTGAGTTGCTGGGGGTTCTGACTGCAGGATGGGAATGGGGGTGGGGTTCAGCCCATCACCCCTGGGAAGGCTGTGCGGTCGGATGGTTGCATGCAGTTGGAGGCCCCAGGCATCTGGTCCTGAGTGGGGAGCGAGGGAGGGTCTAGGGTAGGGTGGGGAGAGGTCAGGTCCCCCACCAGCCTCCCCCAGCAGGCTGTCTCTGTCTCCCTGCCTTGCCCACGCCTGCCAGCTCAGCGCTCTGGCTAACACCAGGTTTAGCAGCCTCCAGAAGCGCCATTAGCTGCTTGGCCTGAGTTCCGAAGCCCCATGCCCAGATCCCAGCTCCCCGTGGCTGGGAGCGGGGCTGTGTTTTTGTCTATGCTGCACAGAGCCGTCTCCAAATTCCTCCAGAGTGCTCCAGGGCAAGCCTTCTCGGAAGCAAGCCCCAAGACCAAGGGACATGGGCTGCCTTCCACCTCTGAGGAGCCGGAAGGCTGGCCAGGCCGGGTTGCCTCACTGCCCGCCCCCTTGCTCCCACCCTTCCCTGACCTCTTGGGACATGGGTGGTTTGGAGTTTCTCATGACTTAAAAGAGAGGGTGGGGAACAGGGACCGGTGCGGGGCAGATGAGGGTGCAGAAGCAGATGGCTCAGGGCCAGGGATGGAGAGAATGGCAAGTCCCCTGGCCTGGCTGGTGAGGACGAGGAGCTGGTGTCCACCCTACTCCGGTTTCTCCTGCGTGTGCCCATCAGCCCATCCTTCATGTCCATGGGCAGGCCCACCAGGGCCAGGGACTGGTGACAGGGGGTTTTAGTTTTGTGCCCAAGCTTCTCAGCCCTCAGGGGAGAGCTTTCAGCTCTGTAGGATGCCCACCCCATTGCCAAGTGCTCTTGTCAGGGTTGCGGAAGGGTCTCCCTGCACGGAGCCAAGAAGGCCTGGTGTGTGGTGGCTTCTTATGAGCTAGACTTGTCCAAGGATTCATTGATATATGTTTTTCTGAGAGAGAGAAGAAAGACCGCAATCAATGTTTCCCTTTTGTGACTTATGAGGGGCTTAGATGGACCTGCTGAACTTCCCATTCGGACCTTCCCAACCCATGAACTCAGAGTGGGAAGGGGCATGGCTTAGTGGCTGCGTCAGTCAGGAGAGGCTCAGTTGTGCTGTGATAACAAACAGCCCTATGTTCTTAGTGGCTTAAGCCAAACGTATTTTTTGCTCATGCTGTGTATCCAGTGTGGGTTGGCATGGTTCTTTATGAAGAGGACACTATTACCTGCACATTGCTCCTGCCTAGATACCTCACTCTTCCCTTCTGCTCACATTTCATTGGCCAAAATGAGCCAGATGTCCATGCCTAAATTCAAAGGGGAAGTTGGAGGTAGGGAAGTTGTGCATAGAAGATGAAAGGCGAGAAA